>WBZZ01000363.1:27500-90000 GCA_019918135.1 Paulinella micropora
ACTCGAATTGTTCTTTCGGTAAATATTTTGTCATTACATCACCTATCTGCTTCTTCGTACCTACTTTTACAAACTTAATCTCACCGTCTCTCTGTAGGTGGTGCATAAAGTGTAATTCTAAAGGTAAGTGTTTAGTTCTATTACCTGACATACCCCTCTCTGCCGCTAAGACTGTTTGAGAGTTATCCTCGAATAATTCTATCGGGCTCTTTTGGGCTATGTTTAGTTCTTGTGTAATGTGTTTTAGTGCAAGTCCCTCTCTAATGCACTCAGTTGCTACAAATATTTCAGCATCATTGGAACTCAGGGCGATGCGACTCTGTCGCTTTGATAACCATGCAACTGGATCGCTGCCCCATAGGATCACGAATCCAGTGCGGGACTTCCCTGTTTTCTTACAAACTTTGTGAGCCGCGTCGGGCCACATGGAAAGTTTTGGATATGTTTGCCCTTCTTGCTCTGACTTAGGCTCATGGTAAGCTAAACCTCGATAAGAGTTAACTAAATAACGAAAGATTCTGCCTAACATCGCATAAGTTATTCCCTTATCGATAGTTTGCATGACACTTGCCGAATTTAGTGCTTGTTCTATATCGGGTCTTGTCATCTTTGCGAGAAATAGCAAACGACCAACTAGACTAGGAATTGAAAATTTTCGCAAGCTAGCTGATTCCGACATCGGTTCCGTGAAATGTTCTTGCGCTGGAGTACTAACGGGTTTAGCAGAATCGTAGCCTACCTCTTTTAGTATCTGCTGCTGATATTTTCGCTGATGCAAAATTATTTTCCCGTTCGATTGCTCTATCTCTATTCCTTTGAATTCACGGGCAATACCGAGTCTTTTGAGCGGGAAATGTTTTTCTAATGCGGACGCAAAACGCTCATATGCTTGTTTGTTTGGTGCAGTGAACAACAAGTCATCAACATGAAATATCCCTACTATCGCCTCTCTCAAAGCTTTATCATTTTCTACAAACATACATAAGTCTGAATCTAGCAACCTAAAACCTAGTTCCTCTAACTTTGGTGCTAATATCTCATACCATCTTCTTCCTGCCTGTGGTGCACCATATAAAGCACCATCTATACGACATATCATCCCCTCATGCCCTTCTCTGTCTACACTCTCTGGCGCATATGCATAAACAGGGTCATTCATACGAGCATTTAGGTATGCATTTTTAAAATCTATGCCGTATAGTTTGTGTTTGTGCCAGGCAGCTAGTTTGGCGAGAAATAAAAGTGAATGGTGCGCGGCGCAAGGAACAAAGAGCTGATCTGGGTTATAGCTAACACCGGGTTCTAACATATCTCCCCGTAAGCTAAACGAGACTTTATGAACTTTTTCCCGTTCTCATCTAACTTTACTTTGTGAACCCATGTCAATCTAACTATCTTACTAACTCCTGCCTTGCTTGCCTCCTTATGGGGTACCCATGTGTATGTGTTGAAGGATTGAAGAGCTTTTAGCTCTGTTTTCATACCCTCTAAAACATCTTTAGCTGTCAAACCTTCTTCTATGACATCTTTGGGTACTCTGATATCTACATACAAATAAAAATCACGAATCTCATCTGCCACCATACGTTCATCGCATAAAAACATATTAGCGGGACTTTGTAACGGGTATTCGGGGTCTTTCACGGAGTATTTGAGGATTTCCGAATTCAACATCCGTTCTTCTTCGTCTTCAAACTTAACTATGTGGGTGGGCTGAGGTCTGTCTCTTACTACGAGTCTATCTCTGGGGTCACTCACTCTGCTGACTACCCCTACTCGTACTATGCTCTCCCATCCCTCACCGTACTTTTTCTTCGCCCATCCATCTCCCCATGCACGCGCGGGCACTCTTACTACCTTACCTATTAGCTCTTGAGCCTCTCTCTTTTCTCTCTTGGGCTCATTGCTAGGGGTAAATCTCTCTACTGCCTTGCGCTGCCTTTTACCGGGGATTATGTTACTCTCCGTTACTCTCTGACTCTGCTCCCACGTTAATCCCTTAGATGGTGGTGATTTTTCTTCGTATGCTCTTCTTTCATGTATTTTTAGTGGATCTGTTGGATCTTGTTCACTTGTATGCTCTTGTGGCTTGATCTTGTGCTCTGGGGGTAATTGTTGTGGATAATGTGGCTCTGGACTTGTGTGTAGGCGTGTATGTTTGTGATCCAATGTATTCTTCTCCACATGCTCATTTTCATGCTCATTCTCATTCGCATCGATATCAACATTCTCTGTCTCCCCCTCAACTTCATCAAAGTGTGTTGTTGGGTGATCGTTGTTGACGTTGTGCGGTGACTTAGGTGATTGAGGTGGTGATTGGGGTGGTGATTGGGGTGGTGACGCTTGTGTGGTTGCTCGCTCTCATTCTCATTCTCCCCCTCAGAGTCATCATTATCCCACGACACTAGTTTAGGAGGATGAGCTTGTTTACCGATTTGTGAATATTAAATCTCACATCTCTCACTCCGGAAATGATTTTCTTACCATCCCATACGCGGTATAGTTCCCGAAACAGATCATATCCTACTAGCATCACCTTTTCCCCTCTGTACTCTCCCTTCCGCACTTTAGTCTTAGGTATATGTAACACACCCATACATCCTATTGGTTTTAAATGAAAGAGTGTTGGTTTTCTACCTAACAGCTGCTCATAAGGCGAAATTCCTTTGCGTTCCCCGTGAATTGCTGGTAGTATGTTGTGAATGGTTGTTGCTGCGTGTTCTAATTCTGCCCAGAATTGCGGCGGTAATTTAGCGTGATATCTCATTGCTCGTGCAGGCCCCGCCGTAATATCATTCACTTTTTCCGCAATAGGATTCCCGTCTTTATCGTTTGTCGCGGAGGTTTTCCAAATAAAGCGAATATTTTTCCACCACTTAATGACTTCCTCCGGAATATGGAATTCTTGATCTGCGCGAATTTCCTTTACTTTGTTTCCTGTCTGTCTCTCATAAAAGGCTACAGCTTGTTTTAAGCAATCTACAAACTCATTCTTATGGGCTAAATAAAAGTCAAGAATGAACAGTGAGTAGTCGTCGGTGACCAAAAATTTATACCGTTTACCACCTATTGATCTAGTTGCCCACGGTCCTGATGTGTCTATGTGTAGAGTTATACCTGGCTTTTGGGCTCTTTCTATTGTATTAACTGCAAAACGTGGCAAACGTTTAGACTTTCCTATCATGCAAGATTCGCAAAATCTCACATCGCTCTCGTCACCAACTAACTTAATGTTCAAAATTTTTGCCAATAGGCGCATCTTTGTTAACCCATAATGCCCACAGGCATAGTGAAAAAGCTTGATTCCTATCTTTCTAGGTTTGTCTGACTTTCTGGGGTAAGCTTCATATAATACTATATCTACGTGTAATTCTTTCTCTCTCTTATTTACTTCATGCTTACTTGTCTCGTTTTTGTTCTCATTTGTGGGGCTTCCCTCCCCTTCTACCCCCTTGTTGCGAAAGGATCATATCTTTCGTTGACTTTCAATGGTTCATCATATTCGTCATCCCATCTATATATCATACTCTTAGTTAATCTTCCCCTTACTAATATGTCACTCTCGTTAATGTGGATGGGGTGTTTGAGTATTACTAACTGTCCGTTTTGGTGGATGACTGATCTGTTGTGTCTGTGGTCCATCTGTCCTGTAGAGACTATGCTAACTGGTAAGGTAGTGTCGAGTAACATCTTCTTTTCTACTGCTCTAGGCCTTCCTTTCCCATCTATCACAGTCAGCCTAGCTCTTCCTGACTTACTCAACTCCCTTTCCATTACCTGTCAGTAGTTCTACCGGGTCTATCTCATCGACATCCGTCAATCTGTCTTCTCTGCATGATATGTCTGTGCTTGCTCCACTATCCTGTACTGTCATGTCTCTCTTTTTCATCACTCTTTTTCTCACATGTATCAGTACATGCTCTGTCTCTCCTTCTGTCTCTGTCTCTGTTTCTAGTTCACCCTCAGAGACTCCTCTACCCTCATCTTGTCCCTCTTCTGTGAGTTGTGGAGGTGTAGTGATGGGACTCTGTCTGACTGCTCTCTCCAAGTACACTCCTTCTATTGCTCTTACTATGTCAGTCAAAAAGTCATCTCTCTCTAGCTCGCCACTCACGACACGCATCACTTCTCCATTCATTCCCCTCACGCACTCATTCATCAACGTTTTAGCTATTTCATTTATATCTTTGAAGGTTATGACGGGAGGGTTGATGGGTTGCGTGTTTGTTGTCTGTGTTGGTGGGAGTGCTGTGATTGGTCTAGAACTAGAGATTTGGAGTTGTCGTGAGGTGGGACCTATTTGGTTGCCAAACTTGTTGACAGAAGTGGGCCCAAGTCGTTGCTCTCCCTCACCCACTCCACTCTCTTCTCTCCCTTCTCTGCTCTGGCCGGTCCGCTGACTAGAAAATGGATTATGTTTGCGTGGTTGTTGCGGAATATTTTGCGAGACTTGTGGACTTGTGGAAATTTTGGTGTCACGTAAAGTTTCAAATTCCCCGAAAACGAGTCTTTGCGTAATTTTATGAGACTTTTCCAATGCCGCAGCTTTAAGACCTCGTTCGTCTGGGTAGTAAGGAGATTTGGGGGGACGCAACACGGGACTTACCGACAAATCCAACTCCGGATAATCTGGGTCTTGTGTGGCGTGATATCCGCAGTACCTCGCATAAGATAATCGTTTCGCGTGATTTGCGTATATTCCTTTTCCTTTTGATTTTTCAACGGAAACATTACACGGTTTTTTGCGTCTGTTTATTCCGGCACATTTTGTGTCAGGCGTGACTCCGTAAGAACTCTCAAGCCTCAAAGGAGTTTCGTTAGGGTTAGGGGTGACTGGGGAATATCGTGGGGTGGCGGATACTAACCGCTCTTCCTTGCCTTCTCCCCGTAGTGAGGAGGGACCTCGTAGGGTGGCCGATACTAACCGCACTTCCCGTCCTTCTCCACTCTCACTATGTCTATTCCCTACCCTAGGTGTAGTCTTTGTATCGTTCAAAAAGGCTTGGGGACTTGTAGATTTGTGATGAGGTGAGCTTGGTTGCTCGTCATCTCTTTCTCTTTCTTCCTCATCATCATCGCTCTTATCATAAGTGTTCCCCATATGGATTAAAGCAACGTTTGTATCAGAGTCACTTTGTTCGTCTTCGTTTTTGTCGTTGCCGGTTGTTATCAAAGTGAGTGCTTTCTTTTTCTTATGAAAGGGTTTCTTTTTGTTTTTGTAATTGTTCTTTTGTTCGTTCTTTTCTTGTTCCGTGCCTTTGTCTTCCGTTTGATTCCGTTTTAATTTTCCTTCTTTGCGGAACTTTTCCGAAATCACCGGACAATATCTCATGGTATGGCCTTTGGCATCACATCCGAAACACGTGACTTTGAGCGTCCAGTTTGGAGCTGTCTTTGGTCCCGGTTTATTGTCTCCCCTTTTCCCTTTATTATCCATCAGGAGATTGGTCTCTTGCCGCTGCTTGCCATCCCGAGATTTCTTGTTGTTGTCTTTGCGAATTTGAGTTTTTCTCTCACGGAAATTGTTACGTCTTTCTTTTTCTTCCCACATTAACCATCTTTCCCTAGATGCTTCGCATAGTTCCGAGAAATTTGGTCTTAGTCTGGCCGGGAGATCATAGTGGTCCACCTGAAATTTATCCCCGAAAGCTGGATGGTAGCGCAATTTCTTAAATAGCTTTCTCTTTGCTTCCTCATCGGAAAATGGCGCCCCACGTAAACTTTCAAGCTGGATTTTCTTTGCGAGAAATTCATTTAGCCAGTCTACATACCTCTGACCTGCCCTTGGTCTCGTTCTCTCAAACTCTTCCTCTAACATGTACCTACCTGCTCCGGAAATGCCTCCCCATTGATCTCTTACTACTATCAACTCTTCAATGGGTCCTTTCGTCTTCTGTGTTCGCAGGAAATTAGATACATTGTCTTTGGAAAAAGCCACAGACAGACATAACTGCAAAGTTTTCATCCTTTCATAATATTTCTTCTCTTTGCGGATAGCTGTCTTTCTTCTTGTGTGTTGTTTCATACTTTGTCTTTTCTTTTTCCTTGCTTCTTTCTCTTTCCACTCTCTCTTTTGTTCTGCTGTCATTTTATCCCAACCTTCTGGCTGTTTTATATCTTCTTTCTTTGTCTGGGGTCTCTGTCTTCCTCTCTGAGAGGTGTCTGACTCTTCATCTTCCTCACTATCACTTATGGGCGTGTCGGGCTCTTCTAAGTCTTCTGCCGTCTTAGCCCTTGCTTCGTCGTAAGGAAAATCCCTTTTGGCTTTAGCTGGGTCGGCTAATGCCACAGATACCATCTCTGCCACGTGGACAGATATCCCCTGCATGTGCTTCTGAAACTTGCTTGACCAAGGCCAAAAGCTTTGGTCGTTGCCCTCGAATATGGGCACTTGACTCAATACGTGCTTTGGCACGCTTGCCTCCTTGACAAGGCTCATAACCAAAGTAATCTATCACTCAAACGCAGAGTTTAGGGAAGCTACCCCGCTAAGGGTAAAGAATAACCGAAGAAAAGACTTTTAATGACTTTGGGTCACACAAACTTATGATGTTATGACCTTTACAGAATGGTAATACTCATTTGATTCTAGGCATTCCAGACTATGATTCGTGAATACTCTAGAAAGTGTCCTTGTCAGTAATAAAGGTATTAATAACTGTCCGGCCTATGAACCTGCCTATGACTAAGACTATCCAAATTACCGGTGAATTGTCTAGGTGGAGTAACGGGTATTAGTAGTACATTACAACGTACCCAAGAGCAAGGGCTAGACTCCTCGCGACGGGTCAGGACCCAGTTGATAACGAGAAAACGTAGACCAATTTCAGTTCGAGAAACACTTATGGGGTATTCGCATATTTTTCGACTGAATTGAAGGCTCTGGAGGCGGGATTGAAAAAAATGGAGAGAAACCTTATGAAGGCAGGAGAAACCCATCCTGTGATTGACGAGGTGGACAAAAATGACAGAATCCTGACCAAGCTCAGACTGTTGGTGGCTGCGTTGATGCACAAGGAGGCGTGGAAGAGATGGATTCCTACCAAGGATCACTCTCTCCTTAAAACAACCACAGCTGCACCACCTAACACCAACAAGGCAGGGGTTGATCAGTATGTGGAGAAACATAACTTTGTCAGGTCTGTTGCTGAGTTGACGGCCTATATCAGTTATGTTCAAAAAACTACTGATAAGTGAGAAGGAGAAGGCGAAAGAGGATGAGGAGTTTGCCAGGAAGTTGCAATCGGAGGAAGTGAAAGCAAGAGTGAGTAGTGCAAGGACACCCCCTCCGGCATATCTTCCCCCACCAGCTCGTGCCCCACCAGCCCCTACACCCTCGGGCTCAAATACGGTGGTGGTCACAAACACGGAGAAGAAGAACAGACAAAACATCATAAATGCCTTCAAGGGAAGAAAGGAGGAGTGGCTAGTCTCATGCTCTATGCCAAGACGAGTTCAGAAAAAGACTCTGACTCTTCGCCCCTAGGCAAGCTCAAAGAGATCAATGCCTGCATCAAGTCTTTTCCCTGTGATGAGACTCAAGAATACGAGGCTCTTGCTACGGTTCTTGATCAGTCTCTAATCCAAGAGGGATAGGACCTCACCATGTACAAGGCTTTGAGAAAACAAGAGGAGAATAAGAGAAAGAGTTCGACAGGCCTAGACGCTCAGTGCGAACTGGCGGTGGTCACACTCATTTCATATTTCAATCTCATGGATACCAGCATCTCTGCACTGGTACTCTAATAGGATTTGAAATTTTTGAGACAGTGGCGATAGCTTCTTTCTGTAGCGATCCTTCAGTGTCGGGCACCTTCTTCCTTGGTGGTCGTGCCCCGGGATTCTGCACTTAATAGTGCATGTGAAGTACTTGTGCGGGTTCCAACAGTTGTAGCATTCTAGCTTTCTCACTTCCCTTGCTGGGTTTTCCTTTGCTCGCTGCTGCTGCGTCGCCACCATTGCCGTACCCATCGCCCTTTCCTTCCTGGACATCGCTTCATTCGCAATCACTGTCCTCTCGAAGAGTCGCCTGAAGTCATCCCATGTAGCCGAAGGCGCAGCAACTTGAGCATCTAGGAAGGACTTCCATAGGTTTCTATGCTCACACTTTCCAAGTGCAGTTTTAATAAACTGCATACGCAGCGTAGCGCTAATCGGTTCCCCGTGAGCTTCCAGGAACTGGCAGTGCGACTCAAAGTCGCTTAGTTGAGCTCGTAAATCCTCTTTACAATTAAATTTCCATCCACAAATCAAGTTGTTCCGTTGCTGCTTCTGATGTGCGTCGTTTCCTTGGTGCCGTTCACGGAGAATCCTTGATAATTCCTCCGGTCGAAGTTGCTCTTCCCTTACTAGGTGCCTGACAATGCGCTCAGACGCAGCACCATATTCCAGACCCTCATAGATCCGCATAAATATCTGAGCCCTTCTGGCCAGAATTCTTCTTCGTTGAGTCGGAGTCAGGTCGTGTTTCTCTTGCTGTTTGTTCTCAGCATCCCCACGCCTCTGTCGCGCAGCAGCCTCCTTAGCTTCCTTGGCCTCCGCCCGCAGTTCTGCTTCGACCTCGATTCGCCATTGAAGCACCTCGGGCAACGGCCTCACGTACTCCCAGCATTCGATCGACGCAAGGTCCGCCTGAACTTGTGCGTACCAGTCATCCCAGCTCCGTCCCGATACACCATCTTTGAACGTAGGCGCCTTTCCTTGTAGAAAAGCGGTCGCAGCATCTTTCAGAGCAGAAGAGGACATAACCCTTTATATTAATACTTTGAGCAGGATCGGTGTTCAAGACCGGAGCACTTTGTGACTTGCTTAATTAGGCAAATCTAGATACTTTACTAAGACACAGATTGAGGTACAAAAGGCGCGCTCTGAAAACGCGTGTCCTGAGCTGACTACTTCAAGTGGCCTAATCAGTCCTAACGAAATACTTCAAGTCCGATGACTAGAGTCAGTCCTATCAGTATTTTAAAGTTTGAGTTCCTCAATTGTGAAATTACACGGCCTATCGAATTATAATTACCAATTCTATTCTACCAAAAGAAGTTGGAACAAAGTATATGGGGGAGCAGAGCAGCCGGGAGAAAAAGCCAAAGCTGATATGGTCAAGAAGAAATCCCCAGGGGCTGACACTAGTGATAGCTCTGACGAAGAGGAAGACGGGAAGCTTAATTGGGCCTTCAGTCTACTTCAGAGAAGGAAAGCAGCGCGGGCCTAAATGGTTAAAGGGGGTGTTAGCAAAACTGTGTGTAGGGGTGAGGAAGTGCCCACACCCGAAAGGAGGGTGAGTAGGGCGCCTCAACCTGAAAGCAGTGAGCTAGTTAGTTCCACCAGTCAACTAGGAGAAGAGTTGGGCGTGTTCCCGGAAGTGAGCAACTATGAGAAGTTTAATAACTTTGTCAATGCTCTGACTGCTCCTAGAGAAGGCGATCTGGGTCTACGTTGGATGTGGAGGCGCACGTGGTTGGCGGAGAGTCGAAGGCGATCCAGGAGGGAAGTAGTCTGAGCGGAGCTGCCGCGCACAAGGTGGGCGGCTCTGCAAAGGTTACTACTCGCACTGGCCGGACTGAGGCGGCAGAGGCTCTATTCACCGCTGGCTACGACTACGTGCCTATGAGGGCCAGCGATGGTATGACTGACGGGGGGGCGAAGGCGATCCCAGGGTCCCTGCCGGGTCAAACTCCAAGTGAGCCTGAAGAAGAAAAGAAAGTGAAAGCTAGGAAGAGGTGGCTGGAAGTACGAATGGGACAGTGATGAACCCTACGAATGGGACAGTGATGAACTACGAATGGGACAGTAAAGAACCATGGGAACTACGAATGGGACAGTGATGAACCCTACGACTCCAGCCAAGAAGAGGAAGTGGAAGCTTCTGCCG
Source organism: Paulinella micropora (assembly GCA_019918135.1). NCBI lineage: Eukaryota > Cercozoa > Imbricatea > Euglyphida > Paulinellidae > Paulinella > Paulinella micropora. Next base: position 37,375 of record WBZZ01000363.1, read on the forward strand.
TTGTACGGCAATAGAGGGACAACAGTGGAGCAGTGACGCATGAGTTTCGACAATTTGGGTCGGGGCGGCGGAGGCTAGTGACCTTCGGTGTGTCAACGGCTCCGGCGGACTTCGTACCTCGTTCGTGGATGCGCGATATACCCTCCGGACCCGGGGTAGTGGACCAGTATGCGGAGTGGCAGATGAACTGGCTTGAGTTTAAAAGACTCAAGTACGGACGCCACCCACCTAAGGCGATGATAATGAAGAGGGCGGGGAGTAAGAAGGACACCGGAGAGAACAAGACAATAACAACCCCGCAAACACCAGACTCAGTTTATTCATCGCCTGAACCTTTGAAGTACGGTCCAGAGACTTACGACATACCACCGGAACACCTACGGCATGAGGATGACAAGCCCGTGGGGTGGTAGAAGCGCGCTTGGAAGGAAGGTGCTACGGCTCCAAATTCGGCAAAGACCGGTGCATGAGGACAAGGAAGGAGCTGTAGAATCTGAGTACCAACAGGTAAGAGCCGACGTCGCTGGACTACTCATCGGGAATATGATGTTTTGTACCAACCATCAAGACAAGAGAGAGCGCTACTACGTGGATGAAAGCTTGCGGGCTCAGTCGCGGGAGTGGGCACTGATGCCGGCATATCGGCTAGTAGTCGAGATGGAGGACCGGCCTAGGGCACCTGGTTGGCCGAGCCAAGCCGGACAAGATGGTGGAGCATCTAACGCGGCAAGAAGCGCAGAAGCGAGGGGTGAATTGGGTTAGATCGTTAGTGCCCATTATATTCACCATCTTGTGAGAGGAGCGCACTGGGCTGCCAGAAATGTTGGCTACTCCAGAGGAAGTGCTAGACCCATTGGTGTTTCTGAAAAATGGTAGTACCCCGTGGCGGGAACACATGGCGGAGCTCTATCGAAGGTTCCCTGAGGATTCCACGGAGGTAAACGAGGAATCTGAGGATTCAAAGGATCCAGGGAAGGGGACGACACGGTGTCGTTAGTGACGCAGGTTAGGGCGGCGGCGCCATACAACACCCCAAAGGCCCAGAAGTTCAAGGACGAGATGGAGAGGGCCCTGGCGCAGATTAAGGGGCGACTGACGGCAACTAAACCAAAGCGTCTGGAATATGAGAACGATGAGGTGATGCGCACCAACGTGCTTCGGCACCTGCGGAAGCTGGGTACTGTTATGGCAACGAGGACGTCAGGGCAGTGGTATGGATCAGATCGACGAGGTGCAGCAACTCATCACCAAGGTAGCGAAGAAGCAATTATGGAAGCGAGAAGAACGCAAGGAGGGGGCACTCACCCCGGGCGCGGTGCCCGGTCAACCCACCCCAGGCGCAGCTTCGAGCCCCGGCAAACAGTGGGTGGAAGCGGAGCTGGAGCAGGGACGGGACCTGGTGAGCGAGAAAGAAAGGATAAAGCGTCTGGAAGTGATAATGGAGCAACAAAACGAGGTGAACCAGAATCGGGTGGCATGGCCGCCTAAGTGGGAGGACGACCGAAAGGACCTACAGGACTTTGAGGAGCGGTGACAGGAGTACGTGGGACTGATGTACCGCTGGTCTGCAGGTTGGCCTTTTCCCTACAACAAACCAAAGTTTCCCGTGCACTGGAATCCTAAGCCCTGGAGAATAGCCGGAGATTGGGAGAAGCGCCCAAAGCCTTATTGGTTATGGCTGCTAGGGGGAGGCGACATGCCCGATCATGTGGTGGTCTACGCCGGGGGGGGGGGGGTCCAGGGGAGCCCGAACAAGTCCAGGAAGAAACGATGGAAGTGATAAGGATGATGCTCAACCGCGCGCTGATGGGTAGGGATCGAAGGACGGCGACGCGACCGCGTAAGGTCCCGGACCCCATGTTGGACTTGGGGGCAGTGTCGGACATAGCACCTTACCGAGCTATTAGTGTCCGGACCGAAGATGGTGCTTGGACGGCTATACGCTAGTACTGCGTAAGGATTCACCCTACACTCACTAGGGTACTCAGGAAAAGGACGCACTACTGTACTTCGACTTGGAGGATTCTGTGATACGGTTTCAATCGGGCTCCACGGAAAAACAGCAAGCGGCCTTCTGGACTACCAATAAGGTTCGGAAGAAGGAGTGGGACATGGGGCTACTTCATCGTATATTCCACGACCCCGCTGCCGCTAAGCTGCAAGCCATCGCGAAGGCGCATGACGTGAAGTTAGTAAACGTTAATAAGGACATTAGTAAGCAGTGTCCGGAGTGCCCGGCGGGCGGCGCACAGAAGCCGCCTCATCGCTCGAACGCGCATGCGACGCGCATGAAGGAGAAGGGTGAGGGTTGGTCAGTGGATGCCCCAGCCCTACTGGCAAGACCGCTACTCAATGGGGAGCGATGTCTCATGGCGATGGTGGAGGATTCCGTTTGGTACACCAACTTGGAGTTGCTGTTGAACGCGGAGATGCAGCGGCAGTCCCTGGTGGCGAGCAAGGTGTTCCGGATGAACCGAACCCAAACGGGTAATAGGGTGAAGCAGATACGCGGTGATGGAGCCTACCAACGATCGCAAGTGTTCAACGACATGATCGAGAGTGTGGGGGTGCGACCACGGTATGCTGTGAGAAATGACCCAAACAAGCAGGCATTGGTGGAAGTCTCGCAAAAGCATATCTGTGCGGTAGCGCGGAAGCTACTAAAGAGGGCGCAGTTGCCCTATGTGTACTTGGATTGCTACATAATCTGACACCGCCACCTGGAGGCAAAGAGCCGAGGTCACAATGTTTCCTTATGAGAAGGAAGTGGAGTGGCTATCATTATTGCACACCTTCGGACTCTGTCATGTGGTACTGGACAAAAAGTACCATGGCTTGAGGAAAGAGGAAGACCGCTCGTTACCGGCCGCCTGGATGGGGCTAGACCTGGAGACATCAGCGCACGTGGTGCTGGTCCAGGGGGAGATCAAGCGGTGGGCGGATGTGATCAACTTTGACGAGGATCAGCCTGCCTGGCCTATCCTACTTCGAATATGGAAGGCCGCCGGGCTGAAGGTGGACGAGGCTCTAGGTTTCGTAAAACCGGAGCTATTCGTAAAACCGGAGGGAGTCGAAGACAACGATCGCATTGTCGTGGTCAAGGAAGAGAAGGAAGAGAAAGGAAAGTTAAGACTGCCCGAACCGGAGGAATCAACGGATGAACAGCGGAAGGTGACCCGCGGTATGAGCGTAAAGAGCCGGCGAAGGAGTGGGGATGGAAATGGGCAAAGCAGACCTATGGCCCGGAGTGGAAAGTAAGACGAGGAAGGGGGCTGTGGAAGGGGAGTGCGAACCCATCCGTAAACGCAAGAAGCTGCAGCCGCCCCATTTCGTGCGCTTCGAAGGCGAGGAAACAGAAAATGAAGTTGAGCGAATGCTAGACACGGAAATCCTTAATTGGGCCGCGCGTGAGCGAGCGCTGGCGGCTACTTTTACTCGCCCGGTGGCGGAGAAGGAAGCTACAGCGTCAGGAAAGTTCGAGGATGCTCGAGCTCAGGAAATCGCTACCCTGTGTGCGCAAGGATGTTTCCGGAGGCGCAAGAGGGAGTCAGTACCGGCACGGGACTTATGCAGGGGTCGATACGCTGACGCAACAAAGGAATCGGGAGGAATAGTGTTGAAGTACAAGAACAGGCTGGTAGCAAAGGGGTACTCAATGGTTCAAGGAGAACATAATGATTACGAACAACGCACGTTCCCGACTCCTTGCACCATGACAATCATCTACTTGATTTCTTCCTGTTGGTGACGTTCTATGACCTAGGGCACGGCTTACATAGAGACCGAGGTCGAAGAAGAAGGGATGCGACCTACCTACCTGGTACCGCCGTTCGGCTTTGAAGAGGAGGGGTCTGGGAAATGGTCAGAGCGCTCTATGGGAGACCGGATGCTGGGAGAAAGTGGTGGATGCAAGTGCTGGTGCCCTTTATGGTGTCTCAAGGGTACGAGCAGCACAAAGCGTTTCCGTGCTTCTTCTTCCGGTGGCGTTCGGTGCAAAATAAGCCCGACATAGGATTTGTCCATGTGGATGACATAATGATTGGGTTCAGCAGCGAAGAGGCTAAGGAGGAATTCAGGGCGGCAGGGGAAAGCCGCTTCAAGGTGTTCAAGAACGAACTACCAACGGGTGTGGTTGGAATCGACATCGAGGACGGCCGGCATCCGAAGTTGGGCCGGACCATCAAGTTGTTTCAGGAAACATTCATCAGAGAAGCCAGCGAGCGTCTAAAGACCAAAGACCTATCGTCGGTGGATTCGCCATGACTGATGCCCGGGTGTCGGAAGGGGTTACCCAGTGTAATGGAGGAGTTCTCACTCTATCACATATGCGGGATTCTGATCTGGGTGCGAGTGACCCGGCATGACACGCGTGGGTCGGGTGGCAGAGATGGCTCGCTATACCTCAAAACCTGAGGAATTCCCTTTTCAAGAAGCAGAACAGGTGATACTACCTTCAGGGCACAGCCAGGCGTGGAATTCGGTTTTACCAGAAAGAGAGCACTCGCCTGAAATCGTACCCGGACGCAAATTGGCCCTTGAAGGGAGATTGGGGCGATCGACGCGCGGCCAGACTCGCCGTCACTTGAATACACTTTATGCTAGGGGGTTCAGTGAACCCGGTGTGCATGAACCGCACCATTGCATGAACCGCACCATCACCGTGGAATGACTACCGAAGCCACGTGGACCGCGGAACAAGGAACGGCGGGAGAAGCTGTTAGCCAAGCAGCCGGATTTGGCAGCGCAGGCGGTGGGAACCTTGCCGCCCCCAGAGGAAAAGATACAGGAGTGTCATGTACGCATGGAAGCACCTCCGGAAGAATCGATCTGCGAGGCCGAGATCTACGCATTGGATGCGTTATCGGAATGAATACCGTACCGGACCGAAACATTAATATTGTGTTAAACTTTCTTCAAGTTTTTACTTCAATTTTACACTTCTATTTTTAGTTCCCTTACTTCATTTTTCCGTTTATTTATCAACTGTCATAACTTGTAGTTGTTACGTTTTCAACTGCCGTTAACAGATCAATTTATTTCCCTTTACCTGTTAGCTTTTTAGAAAATGTTGACTATTGCCTTTTTCCCCATATCTGAACTTTATTTCCTTTGACCGCTTTTTCCGGTCCACAGTCATAATTGTTGATAGGTAAATAGGCAACACACCAGATAAAGTGATAATACTTTTCATATTTTACTTTCTTTTTCCAGACTGACTTGAAAAAGTCAAACCGCTACACAACTCGTGCTCGCACTTGAAATATTCTCGTTAGTTCTCAGAATTTCCATTGTTTCGCAAGGGACAAGTAGTCTGTCAAGCAAGTGTACTAAATAAACTGGAATTGACCATCCCAGCGTCTTTTGGTACCTTCCCTGTTCTCGGAAGTATTTTGAAATCAAATGACAGCCGTGTGTGTATTCATTTGAATGCCGGTTGGTAATTTCCTCACAGGAGGGTAGTCAAGACTTACAATTCGAATTTCCCTTTATTTTCGGAAGAGTCACACTTTGTGTGTGCTGTCGACAGCTCGAATTGGGGAACACCTACCTGCTTCTGGAAACACCAACAGCGAGCAAGCTCAAGGTCTGCGATTATACCCACACAGGACAGCTAGTTCACCTGTCTTTGGGTGGCCGGTCATGGTGACCGTTGTTCATGTTCACCACACGCAGAGAGGCGACTTATACCATGTATTCAAGTCTTGTTCAAGTCTGTTCAAGTCTGTTCAAGTCCCTTGCATACATAGGACAGTCCCTCAAGAAAGATCCATCGAGTAGCAACCAACCCTAAAGGTCTCCGACATATGTAGGTTCTAGTGGTCGTTAGAGCACCCATCAACTTCGCAGCAGGTAAACTTATTCAATATTCAAGATTTTGAAGTGCTGTTTGCACAGAATTCAATATTTTTATTGGGAAAGTGTAGCCGGAGGTTTAGTTTTTCAAGGTATTAAAGGTATTGCTGTGTTCCAGAGTATGTTCTGAATTTTGACAAACTAATTTTCGACCTATGTTTTCCTAGTTTTCATTTTCCACCGTATTCCTCTGCAAAAAACCTTAGGCAGGATTACTCAACATAACGTGTGAATTCATTTGTGCACTTGTGCGTAAAAATGAGAGCAGAGTGCATCATGCAAACAGCATTTTTCAGTTAAAAACACCATACTTGCTATGTCCTGAAATCTGAAATTTGGAGTCGACAATAAGGATTTCAAGAAGTGAGCTACACCTTTTTTCTAAAACAAACACTTGTGTAATGCTTGCTTTTGCTTGAAACGATGTGGTTTGTGCGATGAACTTGACCTCCGACATGATTTTGGTGGCGCCGGCCCGTGAATTTCTTTGGCAATATTTGACAAGACCATGCCAATTACCGGAGAGGAAACCAGAAAAATTTTCAAAAAATATTTGAACAAACAGGCCTATCGACATACGTAGCCTTTGAAGTGAAGGCCGCACTAATTCTTTTTTGACGGTTTTTGCGGGGTCGAGATTGGTAAAACTCATATCTAGAGAGAGGGTTTTGTGTTTTTTTCTGTGTATTTCTCATGCATACTTTCACGTCCCGTGGTCTTGTACAGTCTTTCCAAACGTTGTGCCCATGCTGTCTGCAAAATGGTGTGTTGTAAACTTATCTGTAGCATGTGTTGTTCTTTCTTCCCAGAAGCCCTTTTTTGCACCTGTCTTGTATCGCTCCTATATGTGTTGTGTGTGCTTTTCTGGGAATGTAATGTGCTGAATCTATTCACAATCACATGGTCTTTGTTTTGTATATGTTCAACTACTGCTCCTTTCTTTGTAACCCTGCTGTTGGTGATCTGTTCTTCGCTCCAGACAGGCTAAAAAAATCGTGGATGAGATCTTTAAATATTTTCAATTTTTTTCTGCACTTTCTGTACAAAATGCTTTTATTAAATAGTCTCTTTGATTTCCTTCACTTTCTGTACTTGTGCCGGCCTTGTATTTAAATATAAAAATTTCTGAGTGAGGACCGTATGCCCTACTTTTGCTGATTTTGGCAGGTTTGTTTGCAGGCTTAATGTTACCTTTTGTAAAAAAACTTTGTACATTTACTTATAAGCATGCATAGAAAGATATTACATAAGAACTTATTGAAGAGCATACAGGGAACATATGAAAACTGATTCTGATTTTTGGTCATGACAAGCAACCGGTGGCAGGGTGGCCGGTTTTTCCTGGTCAGGTGGCGCAAATTAGTTGGGAAAAAGTGGTGGGCGACGGGAAATCGATTGGTTTGAAGTCAGTTCTTACTATTTTTCAATGATTCTTTCATTAAATTCAATGTTTTTACTTACAGTTTTGAAATGTACAACGGATCTATGTTTATTATGCTAACGACCACTCGCCCTCAGGAGAACTTACATATGGCTTTGCAAATTCCAGACCTGTTTGCTGGGTCTTCTACGTTCAGGTGTGACAAAATGAGCCTTCCAGCCTCATTTCCATGCCCCAATTACGACCTGGTCAGTCAGGAAGTCTACCACCGAGAAGAATGCCTCAACATTTCTCGTACGTTGCGCCCCACCCTCAAGGTCCCCTTCATGGACACGTACAGGAAGGCCCTCAAGGACGGCTCGGCAAAGAAGCTCTCGCCCCAGACGGACGGAATCAGCCGCGCCCACTTCATTAAGGTTGTACTCATGACTTTAAATAAGGACCTCTGCCCCCTCTTAGCGAAAGCAGTAAAGGACGGCCTTCTCAATCTTGAGGAGGAGCCTTTTCTCCCCATGCAGCCCCTTGAGCAGATGGTGGATTATTGGTTGGACCCATCTGCCTTCCACAAGTGGACCTCTTATAGGGGTGAGAGCGACCTAGCTATAAGTAGGTACAACGACCTTGCGAAAAAGGTCGGTTGGGTTCTGTCCCTGGACAACGTCCCCGGCTCCATACGCTACGTGACGGTTCCTGCACCAGCGGGCACGGCGGCTCCTACCATGGGCCCAACTCGCCCCCCGCTGGCAGGGGCAACGGCTACGACCACGACCACGACTACGACTACGGCTACGGCAGCGACGATGCTTCCGGCTACGTCGGCAGCATCGTCATCGCGCTTCATGGCGGCCCCCGCTCAGGTAAGGTTCCCCCCAACAGGCTCCCAACGTTTTGGTGGCCCCTTCCCAGGTCGATCCTCTCGCCCTTCAGGAAGTAGTGTGGGCCCCACAGGCGGGTCAGAGGCACAGCGTTCCCTGTTTAGCCGACCGAGACCGGCTTCTGACGGGGTACTTTCCCCACTAGCATCAGGGTATGGCTCAGTCCCGACCCCGAGGTTTTCTCAACGGAGCCCAAGCCTCCCGGGATCATTCGCCTCCCCTCCGGACTCGGTATGAGGGGGAGGAGGAGGACGAGGAGAAGGAGGAGGAGGACGAGGAGGAGGAGCATGGAGAGTAGCCTCGAGGTGGCAGGGAACCCCTCAGAGAGGAAGAGGAGGAGGTCGGGGATATAATCCTCATGGAGGAAGAGCTCTTCGAGCTGCAGCCCCCCCCCCCACCTAGAGGACTAGGAGGCTCATGGGCAAGCTCCAACCCAAACTTCGGTCGAGGTCAGGCCTATAACACTGCCTCGGACACCGATCCGTCATCCTACCCAGACGAAACTGAAGGTAATGGATTCGAGGTGGTGGAATGACTGGAGGAAGACGAAGAGAGGAAGGAGAAAACTGTAAAGTTTAACCCTAAAGTTACAGTGTTTTCTACTGATGTTGTGCAGACTGGGCCAACACTTCCTCTCTGTGAGAGCAAAGACGTGGGTATACAAAGGCTACAGCCCCAAGGTAGCTTCATACCCGTTCACACGTCACGATTACCAATTATAACTGATGCAAATAGGAAGGCGAAACTAGCGATGGAGGCGAGGAGCCAATGGCGGGCGCATTGCCTCGGCCAAGCAAGCAATCACGAACTGACTCAATGTCAACGATCGCGGCGGGCGGCGAGAAAAAAGACAATAAGTGCACTCAAGTGCCACAAGTCAATATCACTGACATAGTAAACGCACCGATACCGCTGAATAATAAAAACGTTAGTGAGGGGAAACAAGAGGAGAAGAAGGAGGAGATGAAAGAGTTGGAGACAAGACTCCAAAAATTTGGAACGCAAAGTTTTGATCTCGCAGCAAATATACACAGGCCCGATGCTTTGTGTTATACAGAACTTTATTGTGAAACTTTGAAAACCGTATTAAAAGTTGGTAATGATACAATGGCGAATATTAATATTGTCGGCCGGAAGTTTTTTAATCGATACCGGGACTGGGTGGACGTAAATATGAAAAATTCGACGGGCACTCTGAAGGGAGTAAGTAGTCGGACGGATATCACGGGCATCATCACACTGACCTTTAAATTAAAATCCGCACGAGTATACCGCATGGACCTTTATGTCGTCCCCGGTTACCACGGGTCAATGTTACTGTCGTATGACCAATTGGCTACGATGGGGGCTGTGATTGATTGCGCCGCACGGCGAGTGATATATTGAGTAAAAAGAGGAGAGGAGAGTGATATTGATCCCATTAACGCTACTGACTCTTATGAGGCTTATGAGCTGAGTCTAGCGACGGATCACAAAAAGATGGCCATCGTGCATGAGGCACTTGAGGTGTATGTTCACCCCCATGTCATAAGACCGGACGAGCTGTCCTGGACCGACAATTGGGAATCCCAAGTGTGCACTGTCACAGTTCCGACATGCCATTGGGACAAAAAGTCTATTAATGACTTAATCGAGAAGCGAAAGGAGGAGATTATATGTGTCGCACAAACAAGCCCGTCGTTGGCGAGATTCGCGGAAGGAGTAGGAGCCGATGTCCACATTACTAACGGATACTGTTTCCATGCGAAAGTAGGAGAAGAAAAAAGGGAGGCGTTTGTACCAAGGAGAACGGGGCGAATCCCGGACACTCCACCAGAAACTATTAAAAGTTTTATTACTGATTTCTGGGTTGATGAGCCCACGTGGCCGCGTTCACTAACTGAAGTGAAGAAATGCTTACGGACTTTATTTGAAAATAATAAGCCGTATACTATTATCCTGCCGTGCAATGAGAAGGCGATATGGGCGCAGGAAATAAGGGACCGGCTTATTGATCATCCTATACCGGTACCCTCTCGCAAGCAACAGCTAGTGGTGGCTTGTAGCCTGGGAACTCGTGAGCAGAGCAGTGCATACAAGCGGAAGCTCAGAGACCTCGACAAGTTGAAATTGATACCGCAAGCATTCACATGCTTTGATGGTTTCTACACCCGTAAGGCTCCTTTGCAATACGCGAAACTTATTGACATGCTGGTGGAGCTCGGCAAAGATGATGAGCCGGACACGGTCACGTATGAAAAGACTGGCCTAGATGATGTCTCGGAAAAAGACTTAGGCTTGGAGGAGGACAGAGAACCCCTCAAGCAGACTAAGAAGATGTCTGATGAAGATTTCCAAGAGGCGGCGCGGAAAATCTTAGAAGAAGGAGGAGGCACGGAGAGAGAAGGAGCTTTTAAAAGCCAAATTGGAGGCGAACAAAGAAATTTTTGACCCTCCATATGCAGGTGGTGTCAAGCCTGAGTACTTCACAGCGGTTATTTACAAAATACCGGGTGCGGAGCCGTCACCGGCACCACGAAGGGCGAACTTGAGTATACATGAGGCGAAGATAGCGGAGGAGCTAGCAAGACAGCTGCTCAATGAGGACTTTATTAAGAGATCAACATCTCCAATAGTCTCACAGCCGAGAATAGTGCCGAAGCCAGGAGGAGAATGGCGCCTGACAGTTAACTATGCTCGTGTTAACAAGGTGCTGGAGGAAGAGAGAAATCCTCTCCCGACATTAGAAGAAGGAAGTAGAGTACTGCGGAATGCGAAATTCTATTCGGTCATTGACCTTAAGAACGGCTTACATTAGAAGAAGGAAGTAGAGTACTGCGGAATGCGAAATTCTATTCGGTCATTGACCTTAAGAACGGCTTCTGGCAGATACCACTGGAGGAAAAGTCCAGATGGCTGACGGCGTTTGTGGTGGGTATGGAGATATACCAATGGAAAGTGCTTCCGATGGGCCTTAAGCAAGCCCCAGGACTCTTTCAGAAGGCGATGCAGAAGATGTTAAGCAGTCAGTACGATGATCTGACAGACGGAGGATTTATGAGAAGGAGGTGACAGAAAGTGGGAGAATATGCATTTTGCTATATCGATGACATTATCGTATACTCTAACACAATGGAGCAGCATATCGATCATCTGTCCGATATATTCAGGCGCATCGGAGCTTTTGACCTGAAGTGCAATCTTAAAAAGTGTCAACTTGCCAAGACGAGTGTGACATATTTAGGGTTCGAGATCTCTCATAACCGACTCTCGATATCTAAGGAGAAGAGGGAGGAGATTATGAATCGACCGATACCGAAGAACCGCACTGAATTGCACTCATTCCTTGCGATGGCGCAATACTATAGCCAGTTCATACCCGATTGGGGTGCAACACGTGCTAAGTTGGAGAGGATGATTGATTTTGGAGACTTTGAGAAGTGGGATGAAGAGGCTTTGCAAGCGTTTCATACGCTCAAAGATCTTATTTACAAAGACCCGAAGGATGGAGGACTGGTGTTAACGATGCCCGACTTCACGAAACAATTCATAGTCGATACAGATGCATCTAAGTTTGCGATTGGGGCTGTATTACAGCAGGAAGATGAGAAGAAATTACGCCCAATCATGTTTATCAGTAGAAAGTTGTGTGCGGCGGAGAGACACTATTGCACAAGGCAAAGAGAGTAGTTGGCGGTGGTATGGGCCCTCAAGAGGCTCAGAGAGTATTTGTGGGGAGGACCTCAATTTATTGTTAGAACTGATCATCATAACCTGTTATGGTTGATGAATCATGAACAGACCGGACGGCTAGCGCGGTGGCAAGCGTTCTTGTCTTGTTTCGATTTTATAACGGTCCATCTACCGGGGAAGCGAAATGTGGTCGCTGATAGCCTCTCTAGGCTAGAGTTTAACTCGGAAGTATCGGCGTTGGTGTCCACTGTGGAGATGGAAGACTTGTCCACTGACAAGGTGTATGAGGTCAGCCACATTGAGACGATGGGGATGGCGAGTGGAGTCCGATATGACCGCACGGGTCTACGGTACAGTCCACAAGGCCCGGATCACGGGATATGTTGTGAGCTGCATACCCAGGAGGACGCTGAGTGGTCCTATGAGGTATATGAGAATGCGAAGGCGAACATGAAGGAAGAAGAGGAGACGCAGGAAAATTATGCGGAGCCTCCTCAAGAGCGGAGAAATGACCTAGACGATGACCCGGAGAGGATCGGGGTACGGCTAGAAGATGGTACTATCCATATAGCCTCGCCTACCGCATGGAGGCAACAACAGGCTCAAGATCCAGAGTTTAAGGAACTCATACAGTTGTATCAGAACCCGGATGAGCTAAAGATGACGAAAGCGATCGAAGATCAAATGAAGGAGATGGGATGGAGAGATGGTCTACTGTGGTACAAGAGCCTTCACGGTCGCTATGCGTCACAGCCGGACAAATGGACCCTTTGGGTACCGGAGAGTCTGAGAAGATTTATATTTGTCGCAGCCCACAAATGCCCACTTTTGGCGCATCCGGGTCGACAACGAACTCACATGTTCGTAGCGAGGCGATTCTGGCGGAAGAAGATGAAGGAGGAGATAGATCAGGCGGTGGATGCATGCATCCCGTGCAAGATAAACAAAACACCGCTGAAGGCAAATTTTGGCCTGATCGGCGAATTTCCTCTTCATGCGGGTTTGAGTTTATACACATTGATCATGTGGGACCTTTCCCAGAATCGAAGAAGGTTACAAATACCTCCTTACGGCTATTGACAGAGCCACCAATTATGTGTGGATCATCCCTGTCAAAGACGTTACCGACAAGACGACGGCCGAAGCGCTGATCGATAGGATCATCTCACAGATCGGAGTACCAAGAAAGTATGTTCTGATCGAGGCTCGGACTTTAATAACGAGGTCATCGACAAACTATCTAGTATTACGGGATGAAATGGCAATATGTTACTGCCTATAACCCGCGAGCAAATGGTAAAATCGAGCGGGTACACAGACCCCTCAAAGCCTCGCTGACGATGTATTGCACGAAGAAGGAGACTCAAAGAGCATGGGTCGAGGCAGCACCATCATTTGCGTTTGCAATGAACTGTCTACCCTCTACGGCGTTAGGAGGCTCGAAGTGCTCAATCTCGCCATATCAGCTAGTATATGGGCGTGAGCCTGATATCCCGACTTCGCTCCTTCACCCAAAAGACACTTGGGCGGATGCGGATGAGTTGTTTGGGATGAATAGTCAGGGCGCATAGAGAGGCGGAGCGCCGAAAGACTGATGCTGAAGGGGTGCAACAAGCGCACTTGGATCAGATCAAATTCCAGGTCGGGGATATTATACTATTGTACCATCCTTAGGTCCCGAAGGGAGTCAGCTCTAAGCTGTTCACTCATTGGAAAGGACCTTATCAAATCATCGAACAGACGGGACCTCTGAACTACAAGATCAGGGGTAGAGGGAAGGTGCAAATTGTGAATGTACGAAGGCTGATTAAGTATGATCCCTTCTTACTGGAAGATGAATCCGTTGAGGAGGCGTTAAAACGGATGAAAGATAATTTCAAAGAGGTGCCGCCCATCCACAAGGAGGCTGGCATAGATCAAGAAGATGATTATCGGGCACCGATAGCTGAGAAGGAGGAGAGTGAAGTTGACAGTAAGGAGAAGACTGACCGCATAAGCGCGGTGGGGACTCAGCCTAGGTCTCCACGTGAGCACAGCGGAAAGAAGGAGAAGATCACAGAGGCGCAGCTAAGGAGAGCGCGAAATGATCTTATCAACGACCAACCGAGGAAGGCGATGAGGTCGATGAGATCAAAGGATGTCCACCAGGAGGATGAAGAGATTGACACTGACCCAAATGCAGGCAACGTCGAGATCGTCCATGAGCGATGGAAGGAAGGTGACGCAATAGCAACCATCGCATGGGTGAAAGGCGCTTTTTATCTGATGAGACCAGCAGAACAACATGTTGCTGATGACACTCTCTCAGACTTATACTTAATGCGGGTCGTGGCAGTTCCACGAAAAACACGTGTCACACGGACACTCAAAATATCATCAGCCGCAAAAATAATGCAACCGATACTCCAGTTCTGGAGAAGTATGGACCCGGTCGAGGATCCAAAGGCAAGACATTATCTGCCAGTATATAAAGACGCAAAAAGTCTCGAGACATGGGATGATACAATTACTCCCAGAGACAAGGATTACACTGCGTGGACCATTCAGACATGCATACTTTCACGTCCCGTGGCATTGCACAGTCTTTCCAAACGTTGTGCACATGCTGTCTGCAAAATGGTGTGTTGTAAACTTATCTGTAGCATGTGTTGTTCTTTCTTCCCAGAAGCCCTTTTTTGCACCTGTCTTGTATCGCTCCTATATGTGATGTGTGTGCTTTTCTGGGAATGTAATGTGCTGAATCTATTCACAATCACGTGGTCTTTGTTTTGCATATGTTCAACTACTGCTCCTTTCTTTGTAACCCTGCTGTTGGTGATCTGTTCTTCGCTCCAGACAGGCTAAAAAATCATGGATGAAATCTTTAGATATTTTCAATTTTTTCTGCACTTTCTGTACAAAATGCTTTTATTAAATAGTCTATTTGATTTCCTTCACTTTCTGTACTTGTGCCGGCCTTGTATTTAAATATAAAAATTTCTGAATGAGGTCTTATGCACTATTTTTGCTGATTTTGGCCGGTTTGTTTGCAGGCTTAAGGTTACCTTTTTGTAAAAAAACTTTGCACATTTAATTATAAGCACATTTCATTATAAGCAAGGTTGCTAGTTTTTTCCGGTGGGGGGTGTGCAAATTAGTTGGGAAAAAGCGGTGGGCGACGGGAAATCGATTGGTTTCAAGTCAGTTTTTACTATTTTTCAATGATTCTTTTATTAAATTAAATGTTTTTACTTATAGTTTTGAAATGTACAATTTTCATATGAAAAAGTTTAACGGATCTATGTTCATTATGCTAACGACCACTCGCCCATAGGAGAACTTACATATGCCTCAACTTCTTTTTTTTTTTTTTTTTTTTTTTCTCTCTGCAGTATGTCAAGAACAAATGTATTACTATTAAAAATACAAGCAACGTGGTGCCGTATTCCCCCGTTGATCTTCTTCTTCTTCTTATCATTATCATTATCATTATTATTATTATTATTATTATTATTATTATTATTATTGACACCGTGATAGCCCAGTGGTCAAGTTCTACCATTTGGGCCCTGTCGCCAGTTCGATTCCCGTCGGTGCCACCAGTATTTTCATTGAACATACCGGTCCGTCTGGACCAGTATTTTCATTGAACATACCGGTCCGTCTGGAAGTGTTGGAACTGTCCTTGCGGGGGTGTCATTAGAGCCTATCGTCAATTCTTCGTACTCCCCTCACGGGTGAGACGATGGAGGCGCATGTGCAGAAATGCATCAGCCATTGACAGAGAAGCACTATTATTATTATTATTATTATTATTGGACACCGTGATAGCCCAGTGGTCAAGTTCTACCATCTGGGCCCTGTCGCCAGTTCGATTCCCGTCGGTGCCACCAGTATTTTCATTGAACATACCGCTCCGTCTGGACCAGTATTTTCATTGAACATACCGGTCCGTCTGGAAGTGTTGGAACTGCCCTTGCGGGGGTGTCATTAGAGCTTATCGTCAATTCTTCGTACGCCCCTCACGGGTGAGACGATGGAGGCGCATGTGCAGAAATGCATCAGCCATTGACAGAGAAGCACTATTATTATTATTATTATAATAATGGAGGAGTGCACAGTATGGCACCCCACGGGAAGAGGAGGTGGTTGGGCCTCTTCCCACTGGTTTCGAGGCTATGTCGTTGTGTTGGCTCCGAGGCTATGTTGTTGTGTTGGTTCCGAGGCTATGTTGTTGTGTTGGTTCCGAGGCTCTGTTGTTGTGTGGGTTCCGAGGCTATGTCGATGTGGGTTCCGAGGCTATGTTGTTGCGTTGGTTCCGAGGCCATGTCGTTGTGTTGCTTTTTATAAGACATACACCACGTGGGATCAAAGGGGTATTTACATTCCGAGATCTAGGGGTGGTGACGGGTTTCGAGGCGTCCCAGACACTTACCACAAAACGTCCTCATGCGCTGGCAGACCGCATGAAATGTCTGCTACCCCTGTGAGTACCTCCATGCGGGACCTACCCAGTCTCGTGGAGCTCTCACGCGGGGAAGATCAATCATTTGTAGTTGATTTCCTGCAAGGTACCCGACACTGTGCGGGTAGTAGGGACTTCCTTTTGGGGCCTTCTATGCAGGATGGTTAGAGTCACTCTTCCCTCCCCAACATACTCACTGTAGTCCCTGTTGGGTCGAGGGATGGAGGCGCATGGCCCTCGGGCTCAGCCATGACAGATCAATATATTATTATTATTATTATTATTATTATTATTATTATTATTATTATTATTATTATTATTATTATTATTATTATTATTATTATTATTATTATTATTATTATTATTATTATTATTATTATTATTATTATTATTATTATTATTATTAGGGAGTACATAGGCCATCGGTCCTTTCCATGGGCTGATTGGTATAAAGCTCCTAGAGTAATGTTCTATGCAGTCACTTCCTTTATTCCACCGATTGGTGTGGAGACTTTCCTTATGGAATGGAGGACTGGATGCACATGGCCTTTTGGCTCAGCAATTGGCAGGAGATACACTATTATTATTATTATTATTATTATTATTATTATTATTATTATTATTATTATTATTATTATTATTATTATTATTATTATTATTATTATTATTATTATTATTATTATTATTATTATTATTATTATTATTATTATTATTATTATTATTATTATTATTATTATTATTATTATTATTATTATTATTATTATTATTATTATTATTATTATTATTATTATTATTATTATTATTATTATTCTCCACACGAAGATCCGAAGGTAAATACATGGTCTTTTTAATGACATATCCTTGTCTAAAGCTGATATCCTATAATATAGTACTGGGGCCAGTCCTAATAACTATATCCGAAGTCGGGGTCTATGTACCCAACCCTGCGATATACCGACACAAGTAGAGATTGACCATGCACAGGTACGACAGTATATAATGTATCGTAAAAAATAATTTAATGGAAGTTCAGAGAACATTTCATTTTTCGAGAACATCATCCCAGGACTTGCAAGAGGGTCATACCCGGGAACACCATCGCTCAATACACTAGCGATCCCCGTCTACGGTGTATTATCATTGTCGATCGACCTTTCGCACTCGTATGTTGCGATCGAATGCCAAATTATATCACTGAGTCATTTTAATATTCATAATAACTCGAATGATGCATGATCAAATCATGATACGCCGTGGGCAATCAATCAGTTTGTTTGAGACGCATAAAGAAAAATAGATTCTTTGTTACTGCCTTCATCTTCTGGCGCTGATTTCTTTGCCTGGTGGTGGGTCACCAACAAAAGTTAAATCGAACTTTGACTGTTCGAGAATGTCCCAGATCTTGTTAGGGATTCCGCCCAACGATAAGTCAAAAGGGGCGTCAAGCACTCCTCTTGGCGGTGAGAAACACACAAAAAAAAACACAAAACACTCTCTAGATATGAGTTTTACCAATCTCGACCCCGCAAAAACAGTCAAATAAAAAAAATCAGTGCTGCCTTCACTTCAAAGGCTACGTATGTAGATAGGCATGTCTGTTCAAATATTTTTTGGAAATTTTTCTGGTTTCCTCTCCGGGAATTAGCATGGTCTTGTCAAATATTACCACAGAAATTCACGAGCCGGCGCCACCAAAATCATGTCGGAGGTCAAGTACACCAAAGCAGGTAAATGTTCAAACCACATCGTTTCAAGCAAAAGCAAGCATGACACAAGTGTTTGTTTTAGAAAAAATATGTAGCTCACTATTTTTCATCTTTATTTTCGACCGCAATTTTCACTTCTCATGACCTAGCAAGTATGGTGTTTTTAACTGAAAAATGCTGTTTGCATGATGCACTCTGCACTCAGTTTTACGCACAAGTGCACAAATGAATTCTCATGGTATGTTGAGTAATCCTGCCTAAGGTTTTTGCAGAGAAGTACGGTACAAAAAAAAACTAGGAAAACATAGGTAGAAAATTAATTTTTCACAATTCAGAACATACTCTAGAACACAGCAATACCTTTAATACACTGAAAAACTAAAACTCCTGCTACCTCATGATTCTCAATAAAAACATTGAATTCTGTGCAAACAGCACTTCAAAATCTTGAATATTGAATGAGTTTACCTGCTTTGAAGTTGATGGGTGCTCTAACTACCACTAGAACCTACATATGGGAGGAGATCAAAATTTACAAGAACTGCTAGAGAATCCGCTTTGACGTGCTGTATGCATATGAGGATATATCTATAGTATTTTAGCGTCTATCCGTGGTCGATGCGCTGTGTGGCATGACTACATAGCGCATATTGTTTGCAGAAAGAAATCAGAAGGTGTATGACGAAAATGTTATTTCCTTCATAAAATCGGGAGGAAGTACTGTAGGCATCACCCGGATAGCCGATAAAAAGTACCCTTTTCCTGATGACAGGTGCACCAGCCTGTTTTTCAGTATTATTTGTCCGGATTGGACCTGATGCAATTTTATTCCTGGTCTGTTGCCATTTGCCTTTTTCGGCTTCACTGAGACATCATTCTCATTCTTGAGGACTGTGTTTGGTTGTATTACCGACTTTTTATTGAGCTATCGTTGGAGGCATTACACTATAATGTATGTTGCTGATGTTGTTTTCATTATTAATAATAACATGTTGAAGGAATGCTTCCTTGTAATCAAACTTGAACTTGATATTACTATAACAATGTTTACATACAAATACAATATGAATGATTTTTAGTTTTTTTTTTGCCACATTAATAACGAATTTGAATTATTAAAAACTCTTGCTTTTCTTAATTTATTAATTTTTCCAATTGGAATGCATGCACACACACACACACTCGTCCTCTCTTCTTCTCCCTCCCTCCCTCTTCTTCTTCTTCTTCGTTTTTATTGGGAGAACAATTTTTACAATCGGACTCAAGGATCGTCCACGTGAAAAGTATAGCTATTAAGTCATACCTTTATCTAAGGTGGAAACCTAGTAGTTATTAAATCGAGCGTATTAATTGAAAGTATTAATATTAGGTCGCTTGGTATTAATCTTATTAATATTAATGTTTATGTTTAGATATGTTGCCTCTCTTTCTCTCTCTCTCATACACACACACACACACACTCTCTCTATTTTTGTTGTTGTTGTTGTTGTTGTTGTTGTTGTTTGTTTGTTTGTTTGTTTGTTTGTCTCAGGCTACTACTACTACTACAACTACTACTACTACTTTTTATTTCAAGTATTTAAGTACTTATTTATTCACATACATACATACATATGTACATATGTACATACATACATACATACATACATACATACGATAAATACAGGACTACTACTACTACTACTACCACTACTACTACCACTACTACTACTACTACTACTACTACTACTACTACTACTACTCTTTTTATCTTATGTATTTACGTATTTATTTATTCACATACATTCATACATACATATGTACATACATGCATACATACATACATACATACATACAATAAAAACAAACATACACACATACACACACGCCTTCTCTCTACCTGCATACACACCTACCTTCTTTCTACCTACCTACCTACCTACCTACGTACCTACCTACCTACCTACCTACGTACCTACCTACGTACCTATCCTATTCTATCCTAGATAGATAGATAGATAGATAGATAGATAGATAGATAGATAGATATAGATAGATAGATAGATAGATAGGTAGATAGATAGATAGATAGATAGATAGATAGATAGATAGATAGATAGATAGGTAGATAGATAGATAAGATAGGATAGGACAGGATAGGATCTATCTATCTATCTATCTATCTATCTATCTATCTATCTGTCTGTCTGTCTATCTATCCACCTACCTACCTACCTACCCATCTATCTATCTATCTATCTATCTATCTATCTATCTATCTATCTATTAATATCGATCTATCTTACACACATACGCACACACGCCTTCTCTCTACCTAGCTACACACCTCCTTGTCTCTACCTACCTACCTACGTACCTACCTACGTACCAATCCTATCCTATCCTATCCTATCTACCTACCTATCTATCTATCCATCTATCTATCTATCTATCTATCTATCTATCTATCTATCTATCTATCTATCTATCTATCTATCTATCTATCTATCTATCTATCTACCTACCTACCCTACCTACCCATCTATCTATCTATCTATCTATCTATCTATCTATCTATCTATCTATCTATCTATATCTCCGGGGCCAGCTGCGCAGTGCTCCGGCCTAAAACCAAACCCCCTATAATGACGATTTTGTGTCCGCCGTTAATCGCGCGCAGCGCAAGGGCTAAACAGGCAACCAACTCCTGACCATGGCTGATGAAGTCGGGGCGTGATGCAAAGGGTTGATGAAGTCGGGGTTGTAGAAGGTAACTCACAACGAGCGTGAACTCCTGAAACCTCGACTTGCTCATGGCATCATCTCCTTATGGCACACGCTCCTGGGGAGTGTTCTAGTGTTGTCCCGTATAGTTCAAAAGGGCTCGGCTACCTTTCGGCTTGAACTGGGCACAGACATCAACCACAGCGAGACAGTGGTTGGTGTGCAGCTTGGCCGGTGCTGAAAGTTCTTGTCCGGGGGTAGTATAGGAGGCCATGGCTTTTCAAGCTAAGCCACGCCCATAGATAAACATTAAACATATCTATCTATCTATCTACCTACCTACCTACCTACTCATCTACCTACCTACCTACCTATCTTTCTATCTTTCTATCTATCTATCTATCTATCTATCTATCTATCTATCTATCTATCTATCTATCTATCTATCTATCTATCTATCCATCCATCCAGCCAGCCAGCCAGCCATCTATCTATCTATCTATCTATCTATCTATCTATCTATCTATAAATCTATAAATCTATAAATCTATCCATCCATCCATCCATCCATCCATCTATCTATCTATCTATCTATCTATCTATCTATCTATCTATCTATCTATCTATCTACCAACAGGATTTCGGGATATTGTGAAAATATTGAAAGGTTCACAACTGTCTTTCAACATTTCTCATCACCCCCTCAATTTTTCTCCGGGAGTTCGCCAGAACCTCAGAAATCATTAGAATCTGAATTGAAATAAAGGAATCTGTATGAATTGCATTAAAAAAAAAAAAAAAAAAAAAAAAAAAAAAAAACCGGATCCGGTATGAATTGCGTCTCTCTCTCTCTCACACACACACACACACGAACACTCTCGATCTCTCCCTCTCTCTCTCTCTCCTCTTTCTCCCTCTATATATATGATAAAAAACATATACTCTATTATTAAAAACATATATACTCTCTCTCTCTCTTCTCTCTCGATCTCTCTCTCTCTCTCTCTCTCTCTCTCATCTCTCTCTCTCTCTCGTCTCTCGATCTCTCGATCTCTCTCTCTCTCTCTCTCTTGTTTTTGTTTTTGCTTTTGTTGTTGTTTTGTTTTTGTTTTTATTGTTGTTGTTGCTGCTGTTGTTGTTGTTGTTGTTGCTTTCTCTCTCTCTCTCTCATCTCTCTCTCTCTGTCTCTCTCTCTCTCTCTCTTCTCTCTCTCTTCTCTTCTCTCTCTCTCTCTCTTCTCTCTCTCTCTCTCTCCTCTCGATCTCTCTCTCTCTCTCACACTCGCTATCTCAATTTTCTTTCTGTGTCTCTCTCTCTGTGTCTCTCTCTCTCTCACACACACACACACTCGCTCTCTCTCTCTCTCTCTCTCTCTCTCTCTCTTTCTCTCTCTCACGCTCACTCGCTCTCTCTCTCTCTCTTCTCACACACACACTCACTCGCTCTCTCTCTCTCTCTCTCTCACTCGCTCGCTCTCTCTCTCTCTCTCTCTCACTCGCTCTCTCTCTCTCTCTTCCTCTTTCTCTCTCTCTCTCTCTCTCTCTCTCTCTCTCTCTTCTTCTTCTTCTTCTTCTTCTTCGTTTTTATTGAGAGAACAATTTTTACAATTGGACTCAGGGAACTTCCACGTGAAAAGTATAGCTAGTAAGTTATACATTTATCAAAGGTGGGAACCTAGTTATTCAGTTGAGCGTATTAAGGAAGATATTAAAGATTAAATTAGTATTCAGCGGCTCAGTATTAATATTATATTATAGTTATTAAAATTTATATTTTTGCTTAGATATGTTGCGCGGTGATATATATTATTATGCTATGTTATGGATATGTAATTGTAAAGGTGTAGTCATGTGTGGCGGCCCCCCCCTCTCTTTTCTTTTTTCTAGAAAAAGAATAAAAGAAGAAAAGGGGTGGGAGGGGGGTGGAAGTTGTTGATATTGTATTATAGTTATTAAAATTAATATTTTTTGCTTAGATATGTTGCGCGGTGATATATATTATTATGCTATGTTATGGTCTCTCTCTCTCTCTCTCTCACACACACACACACACAAACACTGAGTGAGTGAGTGAGTGTGTGTGTGTGTTTCTGTGTGTGTGTGTGTGTGTGTGTGTTTGTGTGTGTGTGTGTGAGTACTTGTGTGTTTGTATGTGTGTCTCCATGCAAAAAAGGCTTGATCTTTGGATGAATATCCGCGGCAAGAATTTGAAAAAGCGACCCTGCCACAAGTGTCCGGACCACGTTTATTAACACAATGGTTTTGCACAATGTTGGGAGAGCCGTTGTAGAAAAAAAAAAGAAAAAAGCGTTCCAGACTGACAGACAGACAGAGGAATTTCACTCTGGAGTTATTCCCTGCGGGCGAATATTAATACACTGTATCTACACTACTTGAACCCGGCCCTTACTCCTGCAAGATCCACATTTGTGATACAATCCACATCAAGTTTGTGGATCTAGTTTTCAACCGTACTAGGCTTCAATAAAAACATCAATACAGATTGTATTAATAAATTGCTTTACTACGCAACAGATTAATAAAATCAAGTGTTGTTGAAGCGATCTGTGAAAACCAGGATGTCATAGCTTATTACTGTGGACATTCAAGTGGCAAAACTTCCAATCAAATTTGAATTAGTGTTCAGATTTTGAATTAGTGATCAGAAATCTAATTAATTGTCAGATATTTGATTAATGGTCGGAAATCAAATTAGTGGTCGGATTTCGGCGACTCTGACTTGAATTACATTAATGATAGTGGTCGGATTTCGGCGACTCTGACTTGAATTACATTAATGATATTAATAAGTGAAAGTTGAACGGTAATATTAATAATAATACTAAATTTTACTAATAATATTAATAGTATAATAATACTGATACTAGTATTTAGTATATATAATAATACTACAGTGAATAGTGCTTCTCTGTCAATGGCTGATGCATTTCTGCACATGCGCCTCCATCGTCTCACCCGTGAGGGGAGTACGAAGAATTGACGATAAGCTCTAATGACACCCCCGCAAGGGCAGTTCCAACACTTCCAGACGGGCCGGTATGTTCAATGAAAATACTGGTCCAGACGGATCGGTATGTTCAATGAAAATACTGGTGGCACCGACGGGAATCGAACTGGCGACAGGGCCCAGATGGTAGAACTTGACCACTGTGCTATCACTGTGTCCACTACAGTGAATAATAATAATAATAATAATAATAACTTGAATAATAATAGTGCTTCTCTGTCAATGGCTGATGCATTTCTGCACATGCGCCTCCATCGTCTCACCCGTGAGGGGAGTACGAAGAATTGACGATAAGCTCTAATGACACCCCCGCAAGGGCAGTTCCAACACTTCCAGACTGGCCGGTATGTTCAATGAAAATACTGGTCCAGAAATAGACCGGTATGTTCAATGAAAATACTGGTGGCACCGACGGGAATCGAACTGGCGACAGGGCCAAGATGGTAGAACTTGACCACTGGGCTATCACGGTGTCCAATCTTGAATAATAATAATAATAATAATAATAATAATAATAATAATAATAATAATAATAATAATAATAGTGCTTCTCTGTCAATGGCTGATGCATTTCTGCACATGCGCCTCCATCGTCTCACCCGTGAGGGGAGTACGAAGAATTGACGATAGGCTCTAATGACACCCCCGCAAGGACAGTTCCAACACTTCCAGACGGACCGGTATGTTCAATGAAAACACTGGTCCAGACGGATCGGTATGTTCAATGAAAATACTGGTGGCACCGACGGGAATCGAACTGGCGACAGGGCCCAAATGGTAGAACTTGACCACTGGGCTATCACGGTGTCTATAATAATAATAATAATAATAATAATAATAATAATAATAATAATAATAATAATAATAATAATAATAATAATAGTGCTTCTCTGTCAATGGCTGATGCAAATCTGCACATGCGCCTCCATCGTCTCACCCGTGAGGGGAGTACGAAGAATTGACGATAGGCTCTAATGACACCCCCGCACGGACAGTTCCGACACTTCCAGACGGACCGGTATGTTCAATGAAAATACGCACCGACGGGAATCGAACTGGCGACAGGGCCCAGATGGTAGAACTTGACCACTGGGCTATCACGGTGTCCATAATAATAATAATAATAATAATAATAATAATAATAATAATAGACTTGTCAGTCAATTGGCCTTTGATCCTGTCGGACATGTGCCTCCATTGGTAGCACGGGACCGTTCGGTGACGCGGCTCCGCTCCAAAGACTCGACTGGCAGTGCAATGTGCAAATGAGCGTGCTGTGCATGTGCAAGTGGGTGCAAGGAGTGAGAGGAGTTATCTGCCGAGAAGAAGTCCGCGACGCTGCGCTGACCTCCACCTACAACAGATCTAGCCAGACATTCTACCTGACTAGGCCTTCCCCTCCTTCTACCCACCTCCTGAACGACCGTGAGGTCGATCACCTCCTCCTCCTCCTCCGCCCCCTCTGCCTCCCTGGTCTGCGCCTCCAACTCCTCCCACTCCTTCCAGATGGTGGCAACAAACCTTCCTAACTCCTCCTCCACCTCTTCTGGGACAGGGATAAACAAAACGCCGAGCATCGCCGCCATCTTTTCATCCTCCCCCTTCAGCCATTCCTCTTTGAAGAGCCTCATCTCCTCCTCTGCCTCCCGCAGTTCCCTGTGATAAAGCCCTCCTCGATTCAGCATGAGGGGCTGCCGGGCTTGCGCCTCATCGATAAACTTAAACAGTGCCTCACGAGAGCTCGCAAACGTTGGGCAATGCAGCAGGAAGTGACGTAACGACTCGTTAACCTCAGTGCCACACAAGGCGAAACAGCTTGAGCAGTCCAGCGAGCATGAGCCAAATTTGGATCGGTAGAGGCGAAGGCGATTGTTGCAGCTCAACAATCGCCTTCTGATAAGGTTGTGACTTCCCCCCTCCAGCGCCCGCCAACGTGGGAAAGCAGAGCGGGAAGACATCTGGCTAAGCAGCACCCTAAGCCCATCAGAGGGCTTAGCCTGCCGCTCCCAGCCAGCTACTTCCTGCCGGACAGACCATTGCTTTACCACCTCGTTCCAGTTCGCCAGAGCGGCCCGCCAGTCCTTATCATCTACCGTGCCATCTTCGTTCACGACCCGCTTGAGCGCATCCAAGCCCTCCCGCAGCCTGTGATCTGCTAAGATCAAATTTTCCGTATCTTCCTTCCATTTGCACCGACCCGTGTTGTAAAGCCTGCGTGTTAGCGCTGTGTTGCCCAGTAACTCGATGCGCCCTAGGAACCGAAGCCGGGCCGCCTTGGCAAGGATGCTAAAACTCGGCGTGCGGCCTAAACCCCTGGTGATGCAGCCGCTTGTGCGCGTACCAACACCCAAGATGACCCGCAGGGGCGCTACCAACGCGCCCTCCAGCTTACTCAGCTTGTTGGCGCCCGGCAGATCCCAAAAAGCCGATGCGTAAAGCAACTTTGCGCCAACCATTTGCTGCCAATTCATCAGCCGAAGACGCGCTGGAACTTCATGGGCAATCCAGAGGGGGTAGCAGGCAGCCGTTCCCGCTACAGTGATTTCCGCCGCCCGCTTCGCTTGCGGTTTATCGGAGAGGGTGTCCGTGAGCAGAACTCCCAGGTATTTGTAGTGGTGACGTTGAGAACCTTGCCCCGGAACCTCACGCATGGGGGCGACTTTTTTGACTTGGCGTGCCCGTATATCGGCATGACTTCCGTCTTGCCCGGTTTCAGGTTGATTTCAAGCCGATAGTCCTCCACGAATGTCGCCACGACATTTACAATCTGTTGAAGCTCCGTGACACTATGCGCAATTACCGCAACGTCGTCGGCGTAAAGCAGGGTCCGTATGTCTTCGATGCGGTTGAGGTCCTCGATCTCCAACTCTTTCGCGATTCGGACCGTTAGCTCATCCATGAAGACGTTGAACAGCGACGGTGACAACGGCGACCCTTGCTGAACTCCCATCTCTTCCAGCACTTCACCAGTGAGTTCGCCATCGACTAGCACTCGCGATGACGTTCTTCGGTAAAAACGCCGCAGAATGCGATAGAACTTGCCCTGTACCCCCATCTGGGTTAGCCTCTGAAACAACCCGGCCCGCCAAACCGTAGGGAATGCCTTTCTCAGATCCACGAACAAAACGAAAGAACGGAGGCCAGCTTGTTGTCTAAGGCGCAGACGCTCCTTAAGGACAAAAATCTGGTCCCCCGTACTACGTTTTGGCCGGAACCCACCCTGCTCTGGGCGAAGCCTGCCCGGCTGATCGATGAAAGCCGTAAGCCTCGCCGCCATAAGGGACAGATACATCTTACCCAGACAGCTCAGAATCGCGATGTCTCTCCAATTTTCCGGATCGGTTGGGTCGCCTCCTTTTGGGATGTTGACGATAATCGCTTTGCCCCAGTCGCTGGGGGTGTATTCGCACGATTTCAACCAGTTGAAGAAGCGCACCAGAAAGCTCACAATCCGCGTGCCTCCGTACTTGAGCATCTCGTTCTTGATCTTATCCGGTGAGCACGCTTTGTGATTCTGGAGATTTTCCTGGCAGAGCTCCACTTCCTTCTCGGTGTAATCATAGTCCAGCGGGCCCGTCTCAGTCCGGATCTCCTCGGCTTGCGCCATGGCCTCGAATTGGTCGCGCAGGTTGTCGTTATACTGGAAGGCTTCGCGGGCCTTCCGCTCGGGCTCAATCCGCGCTGCTTCCTCATCAGAACCGACTTCCTCTACACATGCATCCTCCAAAAACTGGTTTTCTTTGGGGACCACCATACGTCGGCGGTATTCTTCCCATTCTTGTAGTTTTTCCCGGAGTGTGCATGCCAGAGTGCCATCGGGCTTCCGAACAGGAGCAGAAGCGTTCGACCGCCGAACCCCGCCCAAACGCTTTGACAGCTTCCAGTACGTGGCCATGGTAGCGCTCCTGAAGTTGGCAGCGGTGTCATTCTGGACCCGCTTCCACGCTTGCTCCTTCTTCTCCTTGCATAACCTTCTGACCGCCTTCCTCGCTTCTTTATATCTTTGCCAGGCCTCTCGGTTGGCCTCATTCCTTCGCCAGAGGCCGTATGCCTCTCTCCGTCGCGCAATCGCTTCCCTAAGACTCTCATCAAACCATGCATTAGTAAACCCTGGCCTAATCACCCGAACTCCCAAGACCTTCACGGCTGCGCCCGTGAAAGCTCGGACCACTAAGCTAGCGACCCTATCTACCTCCTGCTGAAGCTCATCCGGGTCCTCCACTGCTGATAGATCTGGGAGGCCATCTGGCAACAGCCCCGATATACCAGCTGCAAAGGTCTCGTCGTACTTCAACCTAAGCTTAGACAGCTCACTCTCCTTACCCTCAACTACCCTGCCTATCAAGCGCTCTGCCTTGAATGCTTTGTACCTCTTTACCTGCTTTTTGGGGGTGGCTGTCCCCCCCAGACCAGTTCCGCCCACACAGCTTTGTGGTCGGTATCAAGGTCTACCTCGTCGACGCCGAAGCTTGCCTCCTCCGCCAGCTCGGAAGAGACGCAGATGTAATCCAGTAGATGCCTTCGTCCACCTACATTTTCCTGCCTAGACCACCAATATTTGTCCCCCCGTGGTTGCGAAAACCCACTGAGATTGCGCAACCCCGTGGCAACAAGCATCGCAGCCAGCAACTCACCATTCTCACCCCTAACCCCTCTACCCCTCCCATCTATCTCGCCAAAGAGGCCCACCACTCCCTCCTCCCGCGCTATTCTGGCGGGCCCCAGCTTAGCATTAGCATCACCAACCGTAACCACATGACCTTTGGTGGCGAAGTAGGAGACGGCCGCCTGCCACGCCTCATAGGCTGCAATAGATTCCTCTCTTTGATTTTCTTGGGGGAAGTAGCCGTTGCCGACGAACACATCCGACGCCATCGCGCTCCCAGACGACAGCCTCACCCACAATTGCTGTGGGTGTGGAACAGGCGCCTGTACAATGGTAGCGCACGGTGCCAGATAGTTGGCCACCAACGTCAAGACTCCCCCCAAGAGACGCGAGCCCGCACCAGTTGCAGCCGCTTTGCCGAGGACTGCGAAGCCGTCGACTTGGAGCTTCTCCACCTTCTGCGACGATAGGTTGTGCTCCTGGACTCCGACGATCACCCAGCCTCGCTCCTTGTAGTGCTCCGGCCATTCCCCAAAGCCTGGGCTATCCGCACCCACTTTGCCTTGCCAATTATGTGAGGCCACCCTCAGTGGGAAGCCTTTTACAAATTGGGAAGAACGAAGCTGATGCCGATGCCTGCGCTTCGGTTGAGCCCGCCTGGAGCCCTCCGCCACCCTCCACGGCCCATCCTGCACCCTCCGCCCCAGCTCCTCCAGCTCCCGCATCCCGCCCCACTCCGCCAAGGGAGATTCACCGCTTGAGGCTTCGCCCTGGGGCTCGTCGACTTCCACGTCGAGCACCCAGTAGCCAAATCCCTGCTTGCGAAGCTCCCTCTGCATCTCTGCATACTGGGCACCCCCCCGTGCAGCCCGCTGCTTCTCTCTTTCCCGGAAAGTCCTACCCGTCGCAACGTGAACCTTTCCCGTGAAGAACTTACGCTCCCGCAGCAGCCGCACCATCTTCTCCGCCTCCTCACAAGACGCACATTTAATCCGCAAATGTCGCCCACTACCTCTGCCCGCGAATTCCACCTCGACTTCCCCGAGACCGAGAATTCGGAGCTCTCGCGCCATGACCACTGTCTGAGAGACATGCGATAGCCCCCATACTATGCAACATCTCTTATCCAGCTCATTTCGTACCTTCCTCCGCCACCTCCTCGGTGGCGGTACCGCTTGCCACACGCCGTGACCAGACCTTTCCGGACGTGACTTCTCTTCCGAGGTTGGGGAGGGTGATCGAGATGCAGCAGGATTGCTGGCTCTACGTGATTCAGGTTGCCCGTCAGGTACGCGAGCACTCGACCACCCCACCCCGGCCGAGTAGCCATCGCCACCCGCAGGCGCACTCCCACGGGGAACGTCTAAACCTGAAGGATTACCGCCTTGACCCATAGGGCCAGCACTAGCGGCCGCGCTCTTCGCATAAGAACCTGACATAAGTGGTATGGGACCCCGGTGCCGCATTGATCGAGTTGTAAACTCGATAAATGAGGACCCAGGTGGGGTTATTTAAAGCTCAACCCTTAAAAAGCATACGTGTACGTATGTATAGGAATACACACAAACACTCACCTGCATCCGTAACCAGGCACGAGGCAGACCCGCTGTGCATCATCGAGGTAGGTGTCGTGGCAAACCACCCTGCGTCCGATAAACGCTGCAAGTGAGTCATCTACCGAGAGCACAGAGTGACAGGCCCGTGCACGTGTACCCACCACCCCATAACCCTCCGCCAGAGCAACCCCATGGCATCCGCAGGATGAGCACGAAGAGTGCTGAGAGAGAGGGTGAGCCAGGAGCCCCGCTCCGGTCCGTCTTTACTTTGGTCATTTAGTCGTTTCAAGGCTTGTGGTAAGGTGTAGGGCCTCTCGCCTTCGTACAAACTCCGACCGACAGTAGTTTGGTTGACCATCCTTCGCGGTGACCCTCTGAACACAACCCCCTCCCCCAGTGCCCACCCCTTGTGATTCCAGAGGCCACCCCGAGCCAAGAGCCATGAGTATGATGAGCAACTCACATGAGTTACTCTCAGTAATTGGGACCCGTCTCATAAATCAATGGAACGCTTATCGTGCGCCCCTCA
Organism: Paulinella micropora; assembly: GCA_019918135.1. NCBI lineage: Eukaryota > Cercozoa > Imbricatea > Euglyphida > Paulinellidae > Paulinella > Paulinella micropora. The sequence continues at coordinate 67,727 of WBZZ01000363.1, forward strand.
TAGGCTCAGCCCGCCCATGTGAAAGCTAGGCCTCGCCCAAAGCAAAGCAAAGCAAAGCAACAACAACAACAAAAAAAAAAAAAAAAAAAAAAAAAAAAAAAAAAAAAAGAAAAAAAAAAAAAAAAAAAAGAGAGAGAGAGAGAGAGAGAGAGAGAGAGAGAGAGAGAGAGAGAGAGAGAGAGAGAGAGAGAGAGCGAGAGCGAGGCCGCCGTGGCTCGCCCGCAATCCAGCTGGGTGCACCTCGTCACAACCACTCATCGGCGTGAGCTCATAGCTGTGTGCGACATAGGTACAAGAGCAAGAGGAGAAACAGTGTGCCAGCGTGGATGTGTGGGTGAGGCAGTGCGGTGAGGCAAAGCAGCGATGCCAGTCGAATCCCTGGAGACGGAACCTAGCATCAAAAACATCGTATAAGTCTACCCCAGGCCTCCATCCACCGAGTGGTGAGCTCGATAAAAGAAGACCCGAGTGGGGTTATTTAAAGCTCAACCCTTAAAAAAGCATAAACATGTACGCCGCCAGGAACCCAACAACAATAACATAGCAGCCAGGAACCCAACAACAATAACATAGCAGCCAGGAACCCAACAACAATAACATAGCTTCCGTAACCAGCCTTCAGGAACCCGCCTCAGTTACCCGCCCCCGTAACCAGGCCAGAGACGTGACGTACTATGCATCATTGAGGTGTCGTGGCAAGCCACCCTGCGTCGGATAGAAGCTACAAAAGAGTCATCTACCGAGAACACTAAGTGACAGGCCCGGTCACATGCACCCAACACGTCCCGACCCTCCGCCAGAGCATCCCCATGGCATCCGCAAAGTGAGCACGAGGGGTTCTGGGAGAGAGGGTGAGTCAGGAGCCCCGCGTCCAGGCAGTCGCTACTGTGGCAGTTGAGTGATTTCAAGGCTTGTGGAAATGTGTGGAGCCTGTCGCCTTCATTCCCACTCATACCGACAGTAGTTTAGTTAACCAACCTGTCCAGTGACCCACTGAGCCCAACCCCCTCCCTCAGATAACCCCCACCCCCCGCACCCCGAGTGATACCAGAGGCCACCCCGAGCCAAGAGCCGTGAGCGTGGTGAGAGAGCTTCTCTCAGTAAAAGTTTCCGTCTCATGAATCAGTGGAGCACTGATTATGTACCCCTCATAACAAGCTGCCAACGACCCCAACCCCGCCGTGTGGCGGTGACACCCAACCATGTATTGGTGCCCCCCAAAATAATAATAATAATAATAATAATAATAATAATAATAATAATAATAATAATAATAATAATAATAGTGCTTCTCTGTCAATGGCTGATGCATTTCTGCACATGCGCCTCCATCGTCTCACCCGTGAGGGGAGTACGAAGAATTGACGATAAGCTCTAATGACACCCCCGCAAGGGCAGTTCCAACACTTCCAGACGGGCCGGTATGTTCAATGAAAATACTGGTCCAGACGGATCGTTACGTTCAATGAAAATACTGGTGGCACCGACGGGAATCGAAATAATAATAATAATAATAATAATAATAATAATAATAGTGCCTCTCTGTCAATGGCTGATGCATTTCTGCACATGCGCCTCCATCGTCTCACCCGTGAGGGGAGTACGAAGAATTGACGATAAGCTCTAATGACACCCCCGCAAGGGCAGTTCCAACACTTCCAGACGGGCCGGTATGTTCAATGAAAATACTGGTCCAGAAATAGACCGGTATGTTCAATGAAAATACTGGTGGCACCGACGGGAATCGAACTGGCGACAGGGCTCAGATGGTAGAACTTGACCACTGGGCTATCACGGTGTCCAAATAATAATAATAATAATAATAATAATAATAATAATAATAATAATAATAACAGTAATAATAATAATATACTATAATAATAATAATAAATTAATGATAATAATAACAATAATAATAATAATAATAATAATAATAATAATAATAATAATAATAATAATAATAATATTAATAATGAAGATAATAATAATAATATTAAATAATAATAATAACAATAATAATAATAACTTATGATAATAGTGCTTCTCTGTCAATGGCTGATGCATTTCTGCACATGCGCCTCCATCGTCTCACCCGTGAGGGGAGTACGAAGAATTGACGATAAGCTCTAATGACACCCCCGCAAGGGCAGTTCCAACGCTTCCAGACGGGCCGGTATGTTCAATCAAAATACTGGTCCAGACGGATCGTTACGTTCAATGAAAATACTGGTGGCACCGACGGGAATCGAAATAATAATAATAATAATAATAATAATAATAATAATAATAATAATAATAACAGTAATAATAATAATATACTATAATAATAATAATAAATTAATGATAATAATAACAATAATAATAATAGTGCTTCTCTGTCAATGGCTGATGCATTTCTGCACATGCGCCTCCATCGTCTCACCCGTGAGGGGAGTACGAAGAATTGACGATAAGCTCTAATGACACCCCCGCAAGGGCAGTTCCAACACTTCCAGACGGGCCGGTATGTTCAATGAAAATACTGGTCCAGACGGATCGGTATGTTCAATGAAAATACTGGTCCAGACGGATCGGTATGTTCAATGAAAATACTGGTGGCACCGACGGGAATCGAACTGGCGACAGGGCCCAGATGGTAGAACTTGACCACTGGGCTATCACGGTGTCCATAATAATAATAATAATAATAATAGTGCTTCTCTGTCAATGGCTGATGCATTTCTGCACATGCGCCTCCATCGTCTCACCCGTGAGGGGAGTACGAAGAATTGACGATAAGCTCTAATGACACCCCCGCAAGGGCAGTTCCAACGCTTCCAGACGGGCCGGTATGTTCAATGAAAATACTGGTCCAGACGGATCGTTACGTTCAATGAAAATACTGGTGGCACCGACGGGAATCGAAATAATAATAATAATAATAATAATAATAATAATAATAATAATAATAATAATAATAATAATAACAGTAATAATAATAATATACTATAATAATAATAATAAATTAATGATAATAATAACAATAATAATAATAGTGCTTCTCTGTCAATGGCTGATGCATTTCTGCACATGCGCCTCCATCGTCTCACCCGTGAGGGGAGTACGAAGAATTGACGATAAGCTCTAATGACACCCCCGCAAGGGCAGTTCCAACACTTCCAGACGGGCCGGTATGTTCAATGAAAATACTGGTCCAGACGGATCGGTATGTTCAATGAAAATACTGGTCCAGACGGATCGGTATGTTCAATGAAAATACTGGTGGCACCGACGGGAATCGAACTGGCGACAGGGCCCAGATGGTAGAACTTGACCACTGGGCTATCACGGTGTCCATAATAATAATAATAATAATAATAATAATAATAATAATAATAATAATAATAATAATAATAATATTATTAATAATGAAGATAATAATAATAATATTAAATAATAATAACAACAATAATAATAATAACTTATGATAATAATAATAATAATAATAATAATAATAATAATAATAATAATAATAATAATAATAATAGTAATAATAATAATAATGATATACGTGCCACGACAGTGACACGAACTGAATACAACTGAAATGAAAATAAAAATCATATTTACTTATTATATCAATGCTAACTAAGCTATTGATACTTTGGCAAACACTGCAACTTAATAAAACAATGCTTGCCGCTCGTAGGGATGAGTCACTGGGAAGCTAGTATTACTATGATAATACTACACGATTGTTTGAATAACGAACAGTGCCTCAGGCACAAAAAATCAAGGAATGCAATGATCATATGCGGCGATCATTTTTTCCCGAGTGCAAGTAGCAGCAAATGCAGCAAGAATTCTTGTCACAAAAGGGCCCGCCGCTCCATCGTTTCTGATATGTTGCTTAGCCCATTGAAAGGCTAATTCCACCGGATTCAGTTCAGGTGAATATTTGGGTAAGTATACCATCTCGATCCCGATTCCAGCTAAGAGCACTCTCAACGCGGGGATCACTTGTCGGGCGTGGTGAATGGCTGCATTATCCATAACGATGCGGTCCCCTGCCACGATGACACCCGCCTCCACTCCATGCATCAGCGATGATGCGGACCCCTGCCACGATGATGATGATGAAGGCAGTCGCAACATGCCCAAACTACTTGCGCCCCAGGCCCGGGCAGCCGCCGCACGACAAGCCTGGTTGTCTGAAGTTGATAATATCGAGCATGAATTGGATCGCATCAACGAACAGTTCGAATCCTACAAAAAGCAAAAGCATATTGGCAATACTACTGTTGGCACTGCTACTGCTACTACTACTACTGCGGTGGCCCAGCCATCCGTACCTGTCAAGGTGCAAAAGCCTGTTGCAGCTACTGCTACTGTGGCCCGACCGTACCAAGTGTCAAGGTGGAACGGCCTATTGCTACTGCTGCCATTGCTACTGTTTCTACTACTACTGCTGAGGCCCGACCATCCGTACCAAGTGTGAAGGTGGAACAGCTGCCACTGCTACTGTTTCTACTACTACTGCTGAGGCCCGCGGCCGCTCATCCGTTCCAGTCAAGGGGCAACAGCCGACTGCTGCTGCTGCTACTACTACTACTACTACTACTACTACTACTACTACTACTACTACTACTACTACTGCTACTTCTGTGGGCCAGGCCCACCCATCCGTACCTGTCGTGCATGCGCAGCAGGCTACTGAGATCAAGGTGGAACAGCATACTACGGAAGAGCCTCAAGATCTATTCACGAAAGTTTTGGAGTGGCAAAGTCTGTGTCGTAATCCCAACAAGCTGCAGGCAGTCAACACACAACTTCAAGAAATTGATCTACCCGCTCTAGGATTGCTTTGCGCCGCAGATTTTTGCTGTTATGGCTGGCCTGAGGTATTTTACGTTGGTAGGGTCATGGATGTGAAATTATGTGCCGAAAACGTGAGCAGCAAGAGCAAAGTTTCGATTCATATTTTTGGTGTAAGTGAGAAACGCAAAAGCAGCGCAAAGCCATGGTACGCTGAAGACTTGGCTTCGAAAAAGTTTGCACCATCCTGGGTGCTGAAGAAAAAGTTTCATCAGTCAAAGCTGCCAGGCCCGGAGAAATAGTGATGGGAGTGTCCTGATGATGAAAAGTACGAAAAATTCGAAGTTACTATTGAAGCGCAATTTGTCCTCATCGATTCGTTTACGTTGAACCAGGACAGCCAAATGAACAGCAAGGATAAGGCTGATTGATCCAACAACTCAAAGAAGAATCAACAAGTGCAGATTCTGAGTCTGATGAAACGTCAGAGTCAGAGTCGGAGGATGCCTCGGACAGTGCTGATTCAGATAACGAGAAGAAAGGCAGCCGCTTTGGGAATGAGGAAGACAGTGACTCTGAGTGATTAATGAGTAAGGACATGACAAGACTTGCAGTCTGTTATTAATACTACTGAGACAACCAACTTGATCACCATCAGTAGACTAATTATTATTGACTTCCCACTCATCACTGCGAGTGGAAAGTATTTTCTTATTAAAGTGTTTGTGTAAAAGTATGTATAAATACAGTTGAATTATATATATTAATTAATATTATTATATATAATATTGATAATTGGGTTTATATACTAAGTATTAATAATATTAATGTTGCTTATTAATGTTATTAATATTAATATTAATATGATTTATGATTTTCATTTTAGTTGTGTTCAGTTCAACGCTCAGTGTGTTGTATTAATAAACGGTGCCGACCTCAGCGAGCATTATTTATATTAATATTATTAACCCTTAACCGGTTTGCCACTTTTGGGGATCTACAGCCACGTTTGGGGATCCGACCCAATTTCAAGTTTTTTAATCCCTATTTGTGGTTTTTGACAGTTATATTATTAAATTCAATTGAATTAAACCCGGTGGAAGCTAATTGTGTAAAAAAACCGTTCTTTAATAACTAATAAAACCTTGACAATCACTGTCACAACGGCTGCCTCTTACATTTCCCAGATGGAACGAAATGATTGACTGTGTGCCACGGAAAACATTCTCCAGTTCGGCAAAAAAAATAGCGACAATCGCTGCAATAAGCACTGGTACGCTTGCGGATTCCATTACTAGCACACACCGCACAACAAACCGAGTTCCGCTTACCCGCGCCGCGCTTACCATCACTCGCCTCGTTTGTAAGACTTACCAAATGGCCAGGGCATATCACACGCTTGCCCCTCGCTGCGCTCCTAGAACCTCCAAAAAGCCCCGCATAAGACACCAAACCCTCAATAAGTTCCTTGAGCATGTCTTTGCGTGTTTTTTCTTCATGAAACTTTTGTATATGATAGTTGTGTTTGTAACCGCAACATCTAACAAACCCGCAAATAACTTGAACCAAGGCTTGTTGAATCTTCAAGTACCGCCTTCTCAACTCCGTAACGAAGTCGTAACTGATCGCCTGTATCAACGCCGCCCATGTGCTGAGTGTATGTCTTGCAAATTTCAAAACAATTCACTGGAACCGTAGCTCCACCCCCCCATGCAGCATCCTTTCGACGTGGCTCATGGTACCCCCCAACACAGTTGACAAAAAATAAAGCACCTGGGTGTCTTTCCAAGCAACAGCATGCATAGTGACTCCGTTATGACTCCAAGTGGCCATTGCGGACGTGCCCCGGTCACTATTCTTCTTGACTTCGTCCAGTAGCTCCTTTGCCGCCCTCAGCCTGGGTTTGACAACAGTGCCAATGCAGTTGATGCCCCTCTTTAGGACACAGTCAAAAAACAACTGCAGCCCTGTGTAAAACCTATCTAAAGCGATGATCCTGCCGCTTTGGTCGATGCCGGCTAGGTCTAAAAGCTTCATAACAACTGCATACGTCATTCCGTGCCCAGAATCGTCCTGCACCGTTCCCTCACCCTCATAACAAAGCAGCGTATAAAAATAGCCTGTTACTGAACAGCACAGAGCAAACAGTTTGAATCCCGATTTGATGGGTTTTTTCGGTAAGTATTGCCTGAGGTAGGTACGCCCTTTAAAAGGGATCATTCCCTCGTCGATTGACACCCACTGACCCAATTCCCACAGCCTAGGAAAATTTTCTTGTATAATCTCAATAAAGACTCGAACATTGAAAAGTTTGTCATACTGAGGGGAGTCACGAGGAGCTGCCAGACGGGGGTCAGTGAGATGAAAATAACGTTTGATATTCTGATACCTCACGTACCCCATGATGCTTGCAAGGTCTGGCCAATCCCAGAAGTCTGACACAGCGCCAATCCAATAATCTGTTTCAGCAGGCAACCCCATCACCCCCATCATTATAAGGATCGCCAAAAATGAAAGTATGTCAGATAGTGTCACGGGTACCCAAGGCCGCTGACGCTCTGAGGGGTTGAGATTACGTTTCCAGGTTGCATACTTGTTGGTGTTTCTTGTGACATTCTGCCAGAATTGCGTGGGTAAGAACATAAAGAAAATATCCACCATACTGAGGAGGTCGGGGGAACGCACAGAAAGTGATGCCCTGGACTGCCCTTCGAATGCCGGAAGCACACGAGGAGGTGCAACACCCACCTTCCATTCTTTGACATCTTTGAACTCACTGGCAGGTAGGCTATCGCCTTCGTCAATCTCTAGTGCCGGATCCTCCTCCTCGTCTTCACCAGACCCCTCATCTTCTTCGACATCATCGTCACTGACAAGTGAGTCGCTGGGATGAGGGGCTCGTTTGTTGTCCATATCTCCTTCTTTTTGATCCTCTTCATCGATTGAACTACCCGACTCATCCCCCGACTCTGGCGGTCTGTTGGAAAACAGTACAGTAAGGAATACTGACAGCCAACGCCGATGCATGTATGGAAGTACAGAAATCTACTATACTTCCAGCATCGTCCTTGGCCGACAACAAAACAGAAGCAAATTGCACAAAATAGCTGAAACCAGGTAGGGATAGGTACACATAGTCATCGTCATCAGGGTCGCGGTATCAAGCCGTCCTCACTGCAAACACGCAGAGAAACCATTCGACATCACAAGAAAAATTCGAGGTTCAAGAAAAACAAGTCTACCCAGCATTTATTGCATTTTTGGCATCTCCGTCGATTTCCTGGCCTTGCCCAAGTATGCCGTTATCGGCAGAGCCACTCCCTTCAATTCTGTATTTGATAATCAGGCTCCGAAGCAATCATCATGGAATCGTCTTCATCCTCCGCATCCCACTTCATCCAAAACTTGTCTTTTGTACGACCATACTGTCGAGAAACAGTACCCTCAATCTCCCTCGTCTTCCAGTCATCAGGCCATTTTTGTTTGGCATAAGCCTCACCAAATGCCCTGACCGGAAGACGCACACGGACTGTGAGAAGCTCTTGGTGCGCAGACATGATGTTGACAAAAAAAAAAAAATGTCACCGCCACGTAAAAAAAGGCAACGAAAATTCGTGAAAAAAAGTGGTTGGTGCCTGGTTTCAGTTTCATATTTAAGTCACTTCTAGAAAAGCTATGACATTCTGGTTTTCACAGATAGCTTCCCCAACACGTAAATATTAAATTTGCAGCGTAGTACAACTTGTTTCGATTGGTATTTATGTTTTTATTCAACTCAAAAATTCAAACCACTTTTGGGGATTGAAGCCACTTTTGGGGATTGAAACCGGTTAAGGGTTAATATTAATACTATGATTCTCTGCCGGCGCCGGACCTACTAATAAATTTAGTTTTTTTTCAAGTTAAAAAATTAATATTGCTGTTGACATTCAAGACAACAACAAAAATTAGTTTTTCATTTTTGTGTCAGATTTTCATTTTTGTGACAGTTTTTCATTTTTGTGACAAAAATTCAAATTTTCAAATTTAACAGTAACATTTCGCGAAAATTTACGATATTTTGCGGACGAATATAGCCGTTAATTTGAAAATTCAAATTTTCACCCAAAATCAAAATTCCAACCAAAACTGAAATTCCAACCAAAACAGAAAAATCAATTTTTTTTGTTGTCTTGAATGTCAACAGCAATAATTAGTTCGGTTGAAATCAGACTACTAATTTGATTTCCTACCACTAATCAAATATCTGACAATTAATTGTATTTCTAGCCACTAATTCAAAATCTGAACACTAATTCAAATTTGATTGGAAGTTTTGCCACTTGACTTGAATGTCCACAGTAAGTGACTTAGATATGAAACTGAAAACAGACACCAACCACTTTTTTTCAAATATTAATATTAACATTATATTTTCGTCACACATTTTCAATAATAATAAATGCATAAAAACGTCAATATCAATCGTAAAATGCTATCCTACGCTACACATTTATAAAATCATTGATAAAATCAACAGTTACAGAAGCGACATGTGAAAATCAGGATGTTATAGCTTTTCTGGAAGTAACTTTAATAAATATGCCACTGAAGTCACAGACATCAACCACTTTTTTTCGTAATTTTTTTAATAGGCAGTCACTTGAACCCTGATTGTGAAGGTTTTATAAGTTATCAAAGAACGGTTTTTTGACATAGTTAGCTTCAACTAGACTCATTTCAATAATATTCATTAGTACTGTTATCAAAATCCACAAATGTGGCTGGGGAAACACATAAAACACCGCCGATCCACATTTGTGGATCCTGATCCACAAATGTGGAGGCCGGAGTAAGGGTTAAAATAAAGTCCACACAAACTGGATTCAGACAACAAAAACGTCGTTTTTGGACTGCTCGACAGTATTGTCATCATTTTCTTCAGCCACAATACCCATGGACTCACGGTACATTTGCTCCGAAAACTCTTCTCCATCCTCAGAGATGGGAACAAAAGTTCCGTCATCTTCGTCCGAAGACTCATGCCCCTTATCTCCACTGCCTCGGCGTTGCTTGCGATAAGTTTGGGCGGGGGTGTTGGAACCGGATGGACTCTTCTCATTAATATGCGACCAAGATGGGGAAGAAGCCAAGTCCCAGGAAGAAGCCCGCTTACGACGCATAGGGCTCTCGCGTACCTCAGCATGACTGGTGATTTTTTCCACCTTGGAGCGATAAATAGGATTGCTGTCTTGAATGACGTGCTGAATCTGGTCAGCCCAACCTTGTGCGTCCTCCTCCGAGGCACAAGCAAAAGTCATGCGACGACGATCCCACTTCATTGATCGCCGTTTCGTCCAAAGCTGGAATTCAACGCGTACAGCAAAAGATTTGTTCTTTTTGTTCTGGCTAGCACCCAAGTAAGACACTTTCACGAATCCCACACTGAGATTGATGATCTGTGTTGCATCATCTACAAACTTGCTAGCTGTTTTCGCACCCTTGCCGATGTTCTCTACGTGACGTCGGTGGAGCCAAAGCAAAGGAGGGTCTGAAGAGAGAGTAAGCCACCTGCGCTTCCAATTATCCGCAAAGATCTTATGCTCTTGCTTCATAACGTTCAGCAACTGACTCTTGACGACAGTGCGAGAGGAGTCTAACATGGTCTGCATATTTTGTTGCAGCTTGGTCACTTGCTCCGCAGAAATGCTTTTTTTGTTTTTCTCATGATGATGTTCAAGAACAGAGCGCTCAGATGAAGACTGCTCTTGACTCATTTTTCTCAACGTGGATATCATGGTCGGTGACATGTTTTGCGACTGCATGATTTCCGCCATGGTCTCTTGAATCGCTTCGACCCATCGCTGGAAACTTTCGTCAGAATCCACTTCTAGAGTAAAAGTCATGTCTGAGTCTTCGAAACTTCCATCACGGAACCACGTCTCACAACAGATCTGAATTGTGCGTCCCCCGTTCCGATCTGACATGACTCGCGCGTTTCGCAAGGGAAGCATGCCTTGAGCCGAGCCTTTGTCCTCGTAGCTCGCTTGGCTGTCCCAATAGCACAGCATCCTTTGCTTCAGAGCAAAGTACTTCTCCGGGTAGCTTGTTCCTCGAGTATCATCAAGCCGAACACCCATGACCCCTAAGACACGCAAGTGATAGGAACAATACACTAGACATGAAAGGACCTTCCATTTTGGCCTTGACATCCTTGCTTAGTAAGGACCTCCTTGCCATGTGCTTAGAAGTCACTCCCTGAACCTTCTCCTTGAGCTTCGAGCGCTGACTCTCCAGCATACGAGACAAGAGCAACTCTCTCATGAAACCCTGTGTGAAACAGTAAGTCTCGTCGACAGGATCCACGAGAGTTATCACATTCAGCTTCTTCAAAGTCTTCAGCTCGTTGGCAAAAAACTCATCTTTCTCGGTGTTGACAGAGAAGGGGTAGGATTTCGAAACAACATCCTTGGTGAACTCGTCTCCCTGGATAGCTCCGACTTTCAGGACCATGCTTTGCAGACGAGTCAATCTGTCTAGTCGCGAACCGAGCGCCGTTTTGAGTGAGTGGGGAATGCGATCGCGGGCATTGGTGTTGAAGGTGGGGGAAACCTTCACTTCACCGTCTTCGGAGACGGTCACCAACTTCTGCTTGACCATGTCGTACATCAACTCCTTCACAATGAGCGGATTTCCGCAAGCTTTGCGCAAGATGAAGTTGCCTAGCGCGCCTGGAAGTCCCTGCTGTTGTAGGCCAGGAATGGCGTCGCAGGCCATGCGATAGATCTCATCGTCAGGGCGTGGGGTGATCCTGATGCGGACCTGACACGACAACACATGTTAATATGAGAAGATCGCATGATACACTGGAATTTACCGTAGCCGGCAGCTTAACAAGGTGCGTGAACTCTTTGGGATACTCCATGAAGGCCCCCAAAGTGGATTTATTCAACGGTCTCGTCAGGAGGATGAGCAACAGACCCTGCACATCTTTCACGACAGCGACACAGAGCCGCCACGACATAGGATCCATCCAGCTGGCGTCATCCAAAGCCTGGTCAAACGCATGAAAAGAATGATCGACCTGTGCATTGCATGCCATATAAATTGCGAAAGGAAAACGACCAGCACACGAGGTCGAAGACGTGTCAGCTGTTGGAGCAGAACGACGATTCCTTTTTCCAGCCTGTTCAAGTGCTCCCGTTTCTCCCCTAGGCTAGTCGTGTCGATGCCGGCTCGGCTATCATCCTGGACAGGGGCCAGGTCGAGTTCCAGCACTTCCCCAACAGCAGCCATGACGTAAGCGGAAGACACCTGCCATAGCCAGCAGCAGCGTGCTATACCACAACTACCTATCCAAGCTTTTCCTACCCTTCCCACTGCAAACTGGCACACATGTACACACAAGTACATGTGTACATTCATGTATGTATATTCATGTGAATACGTGTAAGTGGAGGAAGATTGATGAAAAGCCTTTCTTTGCTTGCCAGATACAATCTCCTGGTTCGCAACCTAACCCCGATTTTCTCGCTACCATTGAGGTGATAGCAACACAACGCAGAGGAGCAAAAGAATAGCGACATTAAAAAACAAGTGGCTGCAAGGCCCTGGGCCGAACGGGGAGTGCCGACCTGGCTCGACGATGGCAGCTCCTCCAGCAGCTTCTGCACCAAGGCCGCACGCCTCGCCGTCGGTTCCGACTGTGTATACTTTTCGGCGTTCTCGGCGATCTCGAAATCCAGCAAGTTCCACATCACTTCCTTCCACACGCTGAAGTTGTTCTGCGCCGTTAAGGGACTGGCCTTTGCGCTGATGATAGGAACAGTTGCCTTGGTGACACAGCTGGCCAACAGGTAAGATTTTCCCAGGCCAATATCTCCCTCAACGATAACGAGCCCTTTGCGGCTCCCTTCCGTCACATTGTGGATGGACTGCAATATGATCTCACGAGATCGTCTCATTTGCGAATACGGCGGAATGGAGCCAGCGGGCAGCATATGGAAGACGATGACGATGGATTCGGCTGGCGCAGAAGTGCCCCTTTCCCAGAAGCGGAACCAGCTGGAGGACAGCTCGTTGATCTTCTGAGCGTCATTCAGTGCCTCCATCTTGTCGTCCGTCTGGGCCCACAGGCGGTACTCTTTGGGAAGGCTTTCCTTGGTGTGAGGAAAAGCCTCGAAGACGATCTGCTTGATGTCGTAGACGGTGTCGACCAGTGCGAGGTCGAAGGAGGTGGAGAGGTCGCGCTGAAGCAGCACCAAGGCCAGCCCCAGCGGCTTCACCTTGAGGCGCTGGCGCGTCTCCAGCAGATCGCCCAAGCTGCGGCGACGGTGCTGCACCGCCTGCAGCGCCTCCAGCTTGGCGCGCGACGCCGACATACTGTGGAAGTCGGACTCGCTCGCCGTGGCGTAAGCCGTCGCGCGCATCTTTTCGATGCTGGGCTTGGAGCTCTTGGGCGGCGCATCGTGCGTCATGGAGCGCTTGCGGTCCGCGTTTGTCGGGCTGACCGGGCTGAGCGGCTCCTCCTGCACAGGCTCCTTCACGGGCGCGTCCTTGCTTTCCTCTGAAATGGCCGGAATTGACAGATCCGACCCGGAGATGGTGCGACTCTGTCCCATAGAAGAGGGCGTTTGATAACGGGAACGGCTGTGGCCGGAATAAATTTTAGAAGTCATTTTTCTGGGGACAGGGTTGGACTTCTGAGAAAAATCAGGGCGGAAAAACCTAGGAGCGAAAGGGGGAGGAGGGGCAGCGGGTGAGTGAAAAGCGTATTATGGAAGGAGGCGTGCAGGAAGGATGGGCAAGCACAGCTATTGGAAACAGGTAGGTTACTGAATCGGATGCTGCTTCCCTTTGACTTTCATGCGGCCTTGATTACGAAAGGTCACGGACTCACGAGCAGCATATTGAGTCGCAGTATCCGTGAATATCTAAAGGCGCACAACAGCGCGGTGTCAAGGCGGAGACGCGCAAAGTGGAGGGAGTGGTGAGGGGTGTGACCGGTAGGGCGGGTTCGGGCGGGGGGTTCTCGGTGAACTCTTTGTGGACGGCCTGCATGAGGCGCGCGGCAAGGTTGACCGTGTCACCCAGGATGGAGTACTCGCGGCGGGTGCGCGGGCCGATGACGCCGCAGTAGGCCGAGCCCGTGGTGATGCCCACCGACGCGCGGAGACCCATCTTCTTGAGCTGCGTGTAGATCTCCATCGCAGAGACCACCCCGCGAGTCGCGTCGTTCTCGTGCGCCAGCGGCGGCAGGCCAAAAGCAGCCAGCAGAGTGGACCCCTTGTCGTCCATCAAGAACTTGTTCAGCGAGCCCTCGAACTTGTAGACCGCGCTCTGCACAGCTTTCAGCACCTGATGTCACCACCAAAACACGAACATTCATAGACAACACAGCGTTTCGCTTATCTTTCCCTACTCATGTCAACCAAAGTGAAAAATGCCAGGAATAGGTTCCAAGACGGACTCTGTACGGGCGCGCAAAAATGTCGGCCTTCACCCTGCTCGCCCTCCTCCTCCTCCTCATCCTACTAAACTACAACACTACTACTCCTACCACTACTGCTGCTACTACTACTACTACTACTACTACTACTAACTACTAACTACTAACTACTAACTTAACTATTAACTACTAACTTAACTACTACTACTACTACTACTATTATTATTATTATTATTATTATTATTATTATTATTATTATTATTATTATTATGGACACCGTGATAGCCCAGTGGTCAAGTTCTACCATCTGGGCCCTGTCGCCAGTTCGATTCCCGTCGGTGCCACCAGTATTTTCATTGAACATACCGGTCTATTTCTGGACCAGTATTTTCATTGAACATACCGGCCCGTCTGGAAGTGTTGGAACTGCCCTTGCGGGGGTGTCATTAGAGCTTATCGTCAATTCTTCGTACTCCCCTCACGGGTGAGACGATGGAGGCGCATGTGCAGAAATGCATCAGCCATTGACAGAGAAGCACTATTATTATTATTATTATTATTATGGACACCGTGATAGCCCAGTGGTCAAGTTCTACCATCTGGGCCCTGTCGCCAGTTCGATTCCCGTCGGTGCCACCAGTATTTTCATTGAACATACCGATCCGTCTGGACCAGTATTTTCATTGAACATACCGGCCCGTCTGGAAGTGTTGGAACTGCCCTTGCGGGGGTGTCATTAGAGCTTATCGTCAATTCTTCGTACTCCCCTCACGGGTGAGACGATGGAGGCGCATGTGCAGAAATGCATCAGCCATTGACAGAGAAGCACTATTATTATTATTATTATTATTTGGACACCGTGATAGCCCAGTGGTCAAGTTTTACCATCTGGGCCCTGTCGCCAGTTCGATTCCCGTCGGTGCCACCAGTATTTTCATTGAACATACCGGTCCGTCTGGAAGTGTTGGAACTGCCCTTGCGGGGGTGTCATTAGAGCCTATCGTCAATTCTTCGTACTCCCCTCACGGGTGAGACGATGGAGGCGCATGTGCAGATTTGCATCAGCCATTGACAGAGAAGCACTATTATTATTATTATTATTATTATTATTATTATTATTATTATTATTATTATTATTTGGACACCGTGATAGCCCAGTGGTCAAGTTCTACCATCTGGGCCCTGTCGCCAGTTCGATTCCCGTCGGTGCCACCAGTATTTTCATTGAACATACCGGTCTATTTCTGGACCAGTATTTTCATTGAACATACCGGCCCGTCTGGAAGTGTTGGAACTGCCCTTGCGGGGGTGTCATTAGAGCTTATCGTCAATTCTTCGTACTCCCCTCACGGGTGAGACGATGGAGGCGCATGTGCAGAAATGCATCAGCCATTGACAGAGAAGCACTATTATTATTATTATTATTATTATTATTATTATTATTATTATTATTATTATTACAGCCCAATGGCCTCAAGGCGTTAAACTGTGACGCCAACTCATAACCCTTTGGTGGTAGATGCTGGGGAGGAGGGTCGTTGCGCGCGTAAAAGATCTTAAACTCCGCATATGCTGGTTGATAGCCCAGGACCCAGCAGACACCAGATTGTTATGGGTGGGGTTTCGAGGCAGCTCTAGCAACCGCGCTTGGTGTATGCACTTGCACATTCGGTGACGTCTTGCAAGAGGTTGCTGGGACTGCGGAATAACCTCGGCTTAGTGCAGTCTTGCCCTCAGGAGCTCCATCGGTGGCCCCGATCATCAGGCGAGAGACTGACACGGGGGGGTGGAGGACCTCGAACAAGGGTATTGGAGGCTTATGTCCGTTGAGGATATGCCATTAGCTGCATCAGTACGCCTCAGATATAGTAAATCTGCCTTGGAGTGTTGACTGTGACATATTTGAGGGAAATCCCGATGAAAAAACCTAGTCACACTTGCTAAACAGAGTTCCAGCCCAATGGCCTCAAGGCGTTAAACTGTGACGCCAACTCATAACCCTTTGGTGGTAGATGCTGGGGAGGAGGGTCGTTGCGCGCGTAAAAGATCTTAAACTCCGCATATGCTGGTTGATAGCCCAGGACCCAGCAGACACCAGATTGTTATGGGTGGGGTTTCGAGGCAGCTCTAGCAACCGCGCTTGGTGTATGCACTTGCACATTCGGTGACGTCTTGCAAGAGGTTGCTGGGACTGCGGAATAACCTCGGCTTAGTGCAGTCTTGCCCTCAGGAGCTCCATCGGTGGCCCCGATCATCAGGCGAGAGACTGACACGGGGGGGTGGAGGACCTCGAACAAGGGTATTGGAGGCTTATGTCCGTTGAGGATATGCCATTAGCTGCATCAGTACGCCTCAGATATAGTAAATAGTATTATTATTATTATTATTATTATTACTATTACTAATTGGACACCGTGATAGCCCAGTGGTCAAGTTCTACCATCTGGGCCCTGTCGCCAGTTCGATTCCCGTCGGTGCCACCAGTATTTTCATTGAACATACCGGTCTATTTCTGGACCAGTATTTTCATTGAACATACCGGCCCGTCTGGAAGTGTTGGAACTGCCCTTGCGGGGGTGTCATTAGAGCTTATCGTCAATTCTTCGTACTCCCCTCACGGGTGAGACGATGGAGGCGCATGTGCAGAAATGCATCAGCCATTGACAGAGAAGCACTATTACTATTACTATTATTATTATTATTATTATTGTTATTATTATTATTATTATTATCATTATTATTATTATTATTATTATTATTATTATTAGCGGCACCGCGATAGCCCAGTGGTCAAGGTCTACCATCTGGGACCTGTCGCCAGTTCGATTCCCGTCGGTGCCAGTATTTTCAAAGAATGTTTTCTTTGAAGGTATTGGTCTGTCTGGAAGGCTTGGAGCTGCCCTGCGGGGGTGTCAATAGAGCTATCGGTTGAATCTTCGTACTCCCCTCGCGGGTGAGACGATGGAGGCACATGTGCAGATTTGCATTTGCCATTGACAGAGAAGCACTCTCTCTCTCTCTCTCTCTCTCTCTCTCTCTCTCTCTCTCTCTCTCTATTATTGTTTATTACTACTACTACTACTACTACTACTGCTGCTGCTGCTGCTACTACTACTACTACTACTACTATTATTATTATTATTATTATTATTATTATTATTATTATTATTATTATTATTATAATGGAGGGGTGCACAGTATGGCACCCCACGGGAAGAGGAGGTGGTTGGGCCTCTTCCCACTGGTTTCGAGGCTATGTCGTTGTGTTGGCTCCGAGGCTATGTTGTTGTGTTGGTTCCGAGGCTATGTTGTTGTGTTGGTTCCGAGGCTCTGTTGTTGTGTGGGTTCCGAGGCTATGTCGATGTGGGTTCCGAGGCTATGTTGTTGCGTTGGTTCCGAGGCCATGTCGTTGTGTTGTTTTTTATAAGACATACACCACGTGGGATCAAAGGGGTATTTACATTCCGAGATCTAGGGGTGGTGACGGGTTTCGAGGCGTCCCAGACACTTACCACAAAACGTCCTCATGCGCTGGCAGACCGCATGAAATGTCTGCTACCCCTGTGAGTACCTCCATGCGGGACCTACCCAGTCTCGTGGAGCTCTCACGCGGGGAAGATCAATCATTTGTAGTTGATTTCCTGCAAGGTACCCGACACTGTGCGGGTAGTAGGGACTTCCTTTTGGGGCCTTCTATGCAGGATGGTTAGAGTCACTCTTCCCTCCCCAACATACTCACTGTAGTCCCTGTTGGGTCGAGGGATGGAGGCGCATGGCCCTCGGGCTCAGCCATGACAGATCAATATATATATATTATTATTAATGGAGGGGTGAACAGTATGGCACCCCACGGGAAGAGGTGGTGGTTGGGCCTCTTCCCACTGGTTTCGAGGCTATGTCGTTGTGTTGGCTCCGAGGCTATGTTGTTGTGTTGGTTCCGAGGCTATGTTGTTGTGTTGCTTCCGAGGCTCTGTTGTTGTGTGGGTTCCGAGGCTATGTCGATGTGGGTTCCGAGGCTATGTTGTTGTGTTGGTTCCGAGGCCATGTCGTTGTGTTGTTTTTTATGACATACACCACGTGGGATCAAAGGGGTATTTACATTCCGCGATCTAGGGGTGGTGACGGGTTTCGAGGCGTCCCAGATACTTACCACAAAACGTCCTCATGCGCTGGCAGACCGCATGAAATGTCTGCTACCCCTGTGAGTACCTCCATGCGGGCCCTACCCAGTCTCGTGGAGCTCTCATGCGGGGAAGATCAATCATTTGTAGTTGATTTCCTGCAAGGTACCCGACACTGCGGGTAGTAGGGACTTCCTTTTGGGGCCTTCTATGCAGGATGGTTAGAGTCACTCTTCCCTCCCCAACATACTCACTGTAGTCCCTGTTGGGTCGAGGGATGGAGGCGCATGGTCCTCGGGCTCAGCCATGACAGATCAATATATATATATATATATATATATATATATTATTATTATTATTATTATTATTATTATTATTATTATTATTATTATTATTATTATTATTGCTACCCCTGTGAGTACCTCCATGCGGGACCTACCCAGTCTCGTGGAGCTCTCACGCGGGGAAGATCAATCATTTGTAGTTGATTTCCTGCAAGGTACCCGACACTGTGCGGGTAGTAGGGACTTCCTTTTGGGGCCTTCTATGCAGGATGGTTAGAGTCACTCTTTCCTCCCCAACATACTCACTGTAGTCCCTGTTGGGTCGAGGGATGGAGGCGCATGGCCCTCGGGCTCAGCCATGACTAATCAATATATAATTATTATTATTATTATTATTATTATTATTATTATTATTATTATTACTATTATTAACTTATTAATTTATTATTATTATTATTATTATTATGATTATTATTAGGGAGTACATAGGCAATTGGTCCTTTTCAATGGGCTGATTGGTATAAAGCTCCTAGAGTAATGTTCTATGCCGTCACTTCCTTTATTCCACCGATTGGTGTGGAGACCTTCCTTATGGAATGGAGGACTGGATGCACATGGCCTTTTGGCTCAGCAATTGGCAGGAGATACATTATTATTATTAATTATTATTATTATTATTATTATTATTATTATTATTATTATTATAATTATTATTATTATAGCCCAGTGGTCAAGTTCTACCATCTGGGCCCTGTCGCCAGTTCGATTCCCGTCGGTGCCACCAGTATTTTCATTGAACATACCGATCCGTCTGGACCAGTATTTTCATTGAACATACCGGCCCGTCTGGAAGTGTTGGAACTGCCCTTGCGGGGGTGTCATTAGAGCTTATCGTCAATTCTTCGTACTCCCCTCACGGGTGAGACGATGGAGGCGCATGTGCAGAAATGCATCAGCCATTGACAGAGAAGCACTATTAATCTCTTTATTTTATTATTATTATTATTAATTACTACTACTACTACTACTATTACTATAATTATGATTGTTATTATTATTATTATTATTATTCTTAGGGAGTACATAGGCCATCGGTCCCTTTCCATTGGCTGATTGGTATAAAGCTCCTAGAGTAATGTTCTATGCCGTCACTTCCTTTATTCCACCGATTGGTGTGGAGACTTTCCTTATGGAATGGAGGACTGGATGCACATGGCCTTTTGGCTCAGCAATTGGCAGGAGATACATTATTATTATTCTTATTATTATTATTAATAATTAGGGAGTACATAGGCCATCGGTCCTTTCCATGGGCTGATTGGTATAAAGCTCCAAGAGTAATGTTCTATGCCGTCACTTCCTTTATTCCACCGATTGGTGTGGAGACTTTCCTTATGGAATGGAGGACTGGATGCACATGGCCTTTTGGCTCAGCAATTGGCAGGAGATACACTATTATTAATAATTATTTATTATTATTATTATTATTATTATTATTATTATTGGACACCGTGATAGCCCAGTGGTCAAGTTCTACCATCTGGGCCCTGTCGCCAGTTCGATTCCCGTCGGTGCCACCAGTATTTTCATTGAACATACCGGTCCGTCTGGAAGTGTTGGAACTGCCCGTGCGGGGGTGTCATTAGAGCCTATCGTCAATTCTTCGTACTCCCCTCACGGGTGAGACGATGGAGGCGCATGTGCAGATTTGCATCAGCCATTGACAGAGAAGCACTATTATTATTATTATTATTATTATTATTATTATTATTATTATTATTGGACACCGTGATAGCCCAGTGGTCAAGTTCTACCATCTGGGCCCTGTCACCAGTTCGATTCCCGTCGGTGCCACCAGTATTTTCATTGAACATACCGATCCGTCTGGACCAGTATTTTCATTGAACATACCGATCCGTCTGGACCAGTATTTTCATTGAACATACCGGCCCGTCTGGAAGTGTTGGAACTGCCCTTGCGGGGGTGTCATTAGAGCTTATCGTCAATTCTTCGTACTCCCCTCACGGGTGAGACGATGGAGGCGCATGTGCAGAAATGCATCAGCCATTGACAGAGAAGCACTATTATTATTATTATTATTATTATTATTATTATGATTATTATTATTATTATCATTTTATTATTTATTATTATTATTATTATTATTATACTACTGCTACTACTACTACTAATATGATTGTTCATTATTACGGTTGTTATTGTTATTGCTGTTGTTTGTTGTTGTTTGTTGTTGTTTTATTATTGTGTTTGTTGTTACCTTATGACTGTTATAATTATTAGGTGATGGCTTATTTTGTGACTTGAACGCAGTGAAGAGTGGATCAGGGAGGGACGATAGGGCTCATTAAGTTACCTTATGGACGTAATTAACGTCTTGCATAGCTCCCTCCTCCATGCCAACGTTGACGAACAATACGGTGATCAAGCGTAGCTCGCCCGCCCAAAACTCCTGGTCTCGAGCTACGTAAGGCTGAATAGCTGATGGCACATAATTGCTTACGCGACGGCGCATTGTTCTAGAAACTTTACCCTCGTAAGATAAAGAAGTGATGTTGACTTTGCGTAGAACATTCGACACAGGACAGTCTTTCAGATAAACAAAGCCATCCTCCTTTTCCTCTCCAATGAAATACTTCCCCGCTAAGGCCCATGCAGGTGGAGATGCAAAAATCTTATATGTAGAATCGCAGTGGTGTTCTGAAGCAAATGCTTGGACAAGGGACTTGCCCACTGCTACGTATTCGACTCGATCATATACGCCACCCACGTGCAAAATTTTGACTTCTCCTATTCCTACTCCAATTTTTACGTTCAGAGTGACGCCCTCAGCGAGTTCTGCATTCTGAAGTTTGCGTGAAATCTCCAAGGCACACTGGAAGGCTCGTCGAGTGCAGGTCATCAGATCGCCTCCGCCCTCGTGTTGCTGCTCGTCAGGAGGCCAAATCACGAGGATAGCGTCTCCTGCGAACTTAAAAACATCTCCACCTAAACAACGGTTTTTTCGTGGTCGTCATGGCCTTCCAGTTGCTTTCGGGATTGTGATTCTTTTGGAAATTACCTTGGCTTGAGATGGTCTTCACTAGCTGCCCAAAATAAGAATTCAAATGTTCAGCTAAGTGCTCGTCACCTGCAGGACCTGTAAAAAGCAAGCAGACAACAAATATCAGCACTGGTTGCAATGACATGTGCTGTGTGTAATTTGCAAAGCTGAACAAATCATATATTGAACCTTTTTTGGCCATCTGCTCGCACAGCGCCTGCAATTCACAGACAGGTTGTCGCTGTGTTTTGCACACCCCATCACAGTAACGTAGTCTCTGTTCGATTTCAATAAAATCAGGGAGATTTAGAGATGTATTCTTTGGGACTAAATGCCTTCTTGTACTGCATCAGAATCCAGAGAACTGAGAAGCTGGTACCGTGAATCCAGAGACATCAGCAAAGAGAACGCTTGTCTGCAAAACAACCATAGGCTCCTCTAATTCAACTTATCGACTTTCTAAGGTAGGAAGATGACGACTGAGCGGCAGAACAAGGATTACCGTGAATGTTTGTGTGGCTGGTGTCTTGAACTCCTCCTTCACATCTTCTAGGTGTTGGAGGTAACCGATGATACTAGCTGGAAGG
>WBZZ01000363.1:95000-126102 GCA_019918135.1 Paulinella micropora
TTATTAATATTAATTATTAGTTCCAACACTCCCCTGGAACAAAGTAAATTATGAAAGTTACTGCAGGTCCTAATATGTATATGTTACGATTACTATTACTATTTGTGAAACATATGAAAACACAAACTCAAAACATAACGTAACCACTGTTACCCTCACACTCTCCGAGACGTGCAATCAGGCTTGGCTACCCGCTCAGACCGCGGCAAGTATGTATCGGTTAGACTACATACAAGGCAGCGACCCCGCAATCTGATTGGGCCTACCTGAGGAGAAGAAGATTAGTGTCCTACCCACCCTTTATCGCTTAACACATATCCCTAGGTAACGGATGATAATATTATGTAAACCAGACACATGAAACATACCATCATGAGTAGTGATATGTTAATATGATCCAGGATAGATATGATAACATATAAATATGATAGTTATGCAACTATGCCAATTCATAAATATATTAACGTATATATGAGCACTATATAAAAAAAATGGCAGCCGGCGCTTCCCGTAAAGGGTATATGAAGGAAAACTATCCAACTATGTTCTGGTACAGCTAGGAGACAGTTGCCGAGGTCTTTCGAAACGATAAATCACCCGAAGGTGTTGCGAGACGATCAACGACCCTCCGACTGCCATCACAAGCCTCCAACTCAGTTGGCTTAGTTATAGTATATATATATGATAAGCGAGTTAAATATTACGCAAAAGTACAATTAATCTGATTCCCCCCACTAGCCCCCGGATCCATTCGAAATACGTAGCGAAGACGGACGGGCGCAAAGACAAACGTGGATACGTGCGTGGGGGTGGGCTCGGAGATGAGCGCGGAGAAGAATATAGAAATGGCGAACAGAAGAAAGAGTCCACCGGTATTTCCCCAATCACTTTCTTCGCAGTGCGGAGGTAGACCCAGTAACTACAACACTCCCCTCTTAACGTATACGTATGCGTAAATTTAAAATCGCGACTTATTGATAATACATATGTATAGTGGCCCATAAAATACGGATATATGATAAATCCTTAATTATTTCGCAAAATGCGAGAAATCAATCCCGAAGCGAATCATACACCCCTTGTCACGATTAACGAGACTTTGTTTGCTAGGACATTAAATTTTTCGTGCGTGAAATTGATCTTGGTAAAAATGTCCGCAAGTTTATTTTCGGGAGATACCCGGAAAAGTTTGACTATTCCCTTTTTAACCAGCCGAGTAAGGAAATGGTACCTAACGTCAATATGTTTGCTTCGGGATTCTCCTAACCCCCTCTCGGACAACGTTAAAGCTCCCTCGTTGTCTTCAAGTAGGATAGTAGGTCCTTCAAGGCATTTCCCCATATCACGTAAGGTTTGCCTCAAAGCCAATAACTCCCTTACGGCCTCGTTAGCCGATACGGTTTCTGCCTCAAGCGTGGATTGGGCGATAACAGGCTGCAATTTCGAAAACCAGGCTATGGGAGCCCCGTTGAAAAGAAAGATAAACCCCGATCGAGACTTACGGGAGATTTTCTCCCCCGCGAAGTCTGAGTCGACAAAGCCGACCAATGTGTTGTCCGCTACGATCTTGTCGATGTTGGCTATTACCGGGACGGTGAGCTCGTCTGGTTGCGACCCGCCCAATAGATTGACACCATACTTTTCTGTGGGGATTTTACCAATAGCCTTCATAGCCGCGGATAGTAGTATAGGGTGCCACTTCGGCACACTTTTTCACGACATACCCCGCCCCGCCACAGAGACACACTCCGGCCGGCCCCGCGGGACAAAACGGCAACGGTCGGAAATAACGGAAACAAATCATAAAATGATTTCACGTAGCTTTTTTTAACATTGTTCAAGTCAAAGATTTCTATTTGGAAAAAAAGAAATATAACGGGTTTTGCGATTTTTTCTTTGCTTTTTTTAAGTTTATGTTAGATAGAAAAAATAAAATAGAATTGAACAGCCATACTTCGATGCGACGCGTCGTACTTTTTGTGCGACGCATCTTTTTGCTTTTTTGCTCTGTCGTTCGTTTCTTTCTTTTCGTCGCAACCCACAAACCATAATATATCATATAAATGTCCATAAATCTCATTCCGAAAAATTTGAAAGATAAAGATGCTTGGAAAGAACAATTCCAAGTTAATAGATATAGTTTAAGCAAACTAAATGAAATGAAAATAAGACAAGAGAAGGAGATAGAGAAAGATGAGATGATAATCGAGAATATGAAGAAAGAGTTGGAAAAAAAGAAAGAGAGACTAGATGCGCTGAATGAGACGATATTCGAAAGAGAGAGGGAGAGAGATGATATCGAAGAAGACTTAATGGATGATAGAAGAAAGAAGATAAAGAAGAGAAAGATTGAAAGTGAGATGAGCTTGATGAAGCAATGGAGGAGAGGGAATAGGGGAATGTTGAAAGCAGGAGAGATAGCCGAAATGGAAAGAAGGATTGAAAGTGGAACGACGTTTGCTGAGGCGTGTGTGATGTTGAAGAGGATAGATGAAATAAGTGAAAAGGTAGTAGAGGGAGAGAGAAATATGAATAGGGTGTTCAGGTAATAGTTGAATATTATGTGGGGCGGATCTGCCCCAAATTCAATACAGCTTACTGCTGTATATATTTCAATACAGCTTACTGCTGTATATATTTCAATACAGCTTACTGCTGTATATATTTCAATACAGCTCGCCGCTGTATATATTTTTATATGAGGGATATATTTTCATAACCAAAATTTTTATATCATGTCCTGGGCACGACATTAAACTGCCCCTACATAAGCACACATATCGTCCCTCTGTGTGTGTTTATGTAGATGCCTCCGAAGAAGAAGCCTGAAGAAGGGAAAGACCCTGTGAAGGTAAACGATTTCGTATGAATGTTGCATGAATGTCATATGAATGTATGTATGATGCAGGATATAACAGAAGGCGTTGCAGGTGTTAACTTTGGAAGGAAAAAACCTGCCAAGAAGGGTGGCAAGAAAGGGGGGAGAAAAAAAGGAACACCCAACACTATTATGCGCTTTCCTGAGAAACATGCTGTCATTGACAAGGAGAAAGGAACGGCTGTAGTTTTTGAGCAACCGCAACCAGAAGGAAAGTCTGTCCCGTTAACCGTATGGGGATATAAATCAATGCCTCGTAACTACAGATTGTATGTTGTTGCATTCAAAAGCGGGCAATTTGCCCTGTTCCGAAATTTCGATAACATTCATGCTCTTTCTGTCAAGAAAAGGCTAGGAGTAATCAAAACTTCATACTTAGCAAAAAATGATGGTGAGGAGTCTGATGAGGAGGAAGATGATGAGGAGAAGGACGCGGCGGAGGAGGCTGCTGATGAGGAGGCTGCTGCGGAGGAGGCTGCTGCTGAGGAGGCTGCTGCTGAGGAGGCTGCTAAGTAATATATAACAAAACGTATATAATAAAAGGAAATATATTAAAGCGTCTTACTGGTTTTCAATTTCAACAACTTACAAATCCAAAATTTCTTTTTTCTTTTTAATCCGGGCACTACTCCGGATGTTTTCCGGTTTGATGTCCAACGCCTTTAATAAATGTTTATTCTTTTTTTCTTTAGT
This sequence comes from Paulinella micropora, assembly GCA_019918135.1. Lineage (NCBI taxonomy): Eukaryota > Cercozoa > Imbricatea > Euglyphida > Paulinellidae > Paulinella > Paulinella micropora. The sequence continues at coordinate 98,572 of WBZZ01000363.1, forward strand.
TAGTTCTTTTACTTGGTCAGCTAGTTGAGGCTTGACTTCGTCCGGTTGTTCTTCTGACTTAGACTTTAATAATTCTTGCGGACTCGCAATCTCGTCAGAAGATAGTATCAATTTGAACCCTTTACGGCCTTTAACCGTATACACTTTCTTCGAGTATTGAATGTCCCCTTTAGAAAAAACAGTTCTTTCTAGTTCTTTCCTGACTGTTTCCCCTTTTGGAAACTTATTAATAAGACCGGCTCTATATAGTTCTTGGTCGTTCTTCTTTTTTCTTTCATAGACTTCCATCGAAGTAGCTTTTATCGTATTATGGTATGTGATGTTGTAGTTATTGACTATTTCATAAATGAAAGGAACCCACACGAAATCATCGTTAACTTCCCACATAAAATTCAAATCATTTCTTATAGTTCTAATAAATCTATCTACTATTCCCATAGTTCGGTGGTCGCCTACTTCGTTTGTCGTATGTTGAATACCGTTTTCTCTAAAGTATTCAGCGACTTGCCCTTTATATTCGCTGCCGTTGTCGGATGTAATCCTTTTCGGTTTTGGCATTTTCTTTAATCCTTCCAAGACCTCAGGAGTTGTTTTGTTTTTTATTGGCTCAATCCAAGCACGGCGAGAATAAACATCAATCATTACTAAGCCGAAATTATAGTTAGCATTACCTTTCTTGGTGGCTACCTTTGACATATCCATAAGGTCTATAAACACTTGACTTAATGGTTTCGCTTCCGGAGCGGTGATGGTGTTCCATACTTTCTTTGCTTTAGATTGGTGGTGTATTTCAGAAGCCTCTTCAATTTTCTGTTTTTCAAGTTCTTCTTCTTCATTTTGACTACTGATCTGTGTGTGTTTATTATCCATCCTTTAAGTTTTGGTGAAGCGTGGTTCTATATATGAAAGATTTAAAAAATCTTTCAGCAAAAGGTTTTGTGAAACTTTTTCAAAAGTTTCTAGAACTTTAAAAACATTTTTGAAATATCATTACTTTCTTTTTTTGACTTCTCCGGTTGTCCCGCATAAACATTGACATTAACACGGCCGGTCTTTTTCCCCCCTTTCTTCGGCTGAGGCTCCTCCTCGCTTTCCTCGCTTTCGCTATCATCGCTTTCTTCTTCCACTTTCTTTTTTACCACTTTCTTCGCCTTCTTCTGCTTAGTCTTCAATTTCATACCCGCAACCCGTCGCGCGACAATATCGACGAAGTCGTGCTCAACCTCTTCTTCACTTTCACTGCTTTCCTCGATTGGCTCGCCATCTCTACCATCAATCATATCCTTCGCCAACTTCTTTTTAGTAATGTGTTCCATCTTTTCGTCTTCATTCATTTCTTTCACATTCTTAGCCTCTTCCTCCGCGAGTAATTCCTTAGCCCGCTCAATCTTTCTTTGCCTCGCATACTGTTTCTTCATTACAGTCGCCTTTTCAAGGTTCTTTATGGCAATCTCTCTATTTCCTCTCGGCATTCTCGGGTATATATCTAACCAAAAATAATTTTTATTCGGATTAATTATTATCCAATTTATATACAACCAATGAGCCAATTCAAAAGTTTATTAGGCCTTAATGAAATCGCTACAGACAGCCTTTCAATCGCAAACTTAGACTTAACTAATACAAACATAGTGGGCTTAAACACAGATAGAGTGCCAGAAGATGCCGACCCCGTAAACCTCTACTATACTGACGGCCGATTTGACACACGACTGGCTACTAAAAGCACGTCGGACGTTAAAGAAGGAAGCCGTTTATACTACACAGAGCAACGAGTGAGGGATAACGACGAGGTTAAAGCCTCAACTCAACACCGTTCTAATACAAGTAATCCGCATCAAACCAGTTTATACAATTTGGTAGACACAAACATATCAGCACAAGCGGTCGGCCAATACTTAACTTACAACGATGTTGATGGCAAATGGAGGAATACTTACCTCGGGTCAATTGACACACTCTCCGATGTAGTCATTACAGCACCAATCGCAGCGAACAGTTATCTAACATATAATACTGTCAACTGGGTCAATAAAACCTTTCCGATAAATGTTGATGAATTCGGCAATATTAATATGGGCGGATTTAAGAATATAACAGGAGTAAATTTACTAAATACCAAAGATGTAGATGATTGGATAACAGAACACGAGGCAAATAATGCGAAAGTGTCTGCGGATGGTTCAATTAATACACACAGCGATGTTTTAATTACAGGCACATCCTCAGATAACCAATTACTCATTTATTCAACTGGACAATGGCGAAATGTTGCTTCTCCTTTTCTGCGACTTGACGGCACCGCAAGCATGACGGCAGGATTAAATATGGGAGGGCAGAGCATAACAAATGTTAATCTTGTTGATGGCATTGATGTTTCCACCCTCGATACCGCCGTCGTTAAACTAACAGGAGACCAAACCATAGCAGGCAATAAAAAATTTACATCAACAATAGAAGTACGGGGCGCCACAGCTCCAACCTCTTTTGATGGTATCGGTATTGCCTTTGATACGGCGACAAATATAGGAATGATTACGACACAAAAAATAGCAACCGCGGCTTATTATCCAATACAAATAACAGGGTCATATGTTGATTTATATGCGGGTGATAATGTAATCGCGACCGCGACTGGCACTACACTATCTTTGAACAACAGAAAAATAACGAATTTAGCCACGCCGACAGCAACGACGGACGGGGCGACAAAAGGGTATGCTGATACATTGGACGGACAAAATGTAAAACTAACAGGAGACCAAACCATAGCAGGAACTAAAACATTTAGCGATAAAATAACGATAGCACAAGACAAACCATTAATTATGGGAAGGACGACGAGAGGATTAACGGCATACACGGGAGGCTTGGAATTATATGGAACGTCTGGCGTAGCAGGGCCGCATATACAAGCTTTTACAACGGCTAATCCAAATTACCCCTGCTTTCAATTAATTAATAATGGACATAGCAATATGGCATTGAAATTTGATTGTTATTGGGACGGAGCAGTTAATGATAAGTCCAGTTCTGTTACTTCAAATTTTATGATAGCTAAGGGAACTAATCTCCTTTTTCAATACGCATCAGGAGTAGCGGTGGGCAGTAATATAACCTTTAATACCGCATTAGACATCAATAGCACGTCAGGCTTATTAACAACAAAGGCAATAACTGCCAGCGGATTAATAACGGCAAATGCGGGAGTATCTACAACCACTTTGACAACGAGCGACAACGTAGTAGTAGGTAATGGAAAAAGTGTTTTCATTAATAGAAATGCTCTTTTAAATAATAAGTTAGTGTTATGGGATGGCGACGTGACTTCTACAACCGCTTTTCTCGGCTTTGGTGTTGCTAGTCAAACATTGATTTATAATGTCAACGCTTCGACAGATAGCCACGTATTTTATTATGGAGGCTCAAATGAATTATTCAGAATTAACAACACAGCGATTACGGCGACAAAATCAATAATAGCAAATGGAGGCTTAAATATGAATAGTCAAAGTATTACAAATGTAAATCAACTAAATGGTAGGACTGTCTCAACTCTATTTAGCGAACACGATACGAACACGGCGAAAGTGTCTGCGAGTGGCTCAATAGATACACACAGCGATGTTATTATTACAACTCCCGCGAATGGTCAATTATTAACATACAACGGCTCAAACTGGGTAAATTCAACAGGGACATTATCCTTTCTTGCTTTAACTGGTGGAACGATGTCGGGCGATGTTAAACATGGGTCTTCTGCTTTTACTCTATACACAGCACCACAGACTATGACAACCAACTCCGCCCCGTCTCCTTTTGTTGCTTCGGCTTCAAATGAATACAACCCCGCTTATTATGCTTTTAATGCTAGCCAAAACGACTACTGGACGACAGCCATTTATTACAACGACACGACAGGGGTATATAATAGAACGCCAGCAACAACGAACACATGGGGAGGCACACCATACACAGGCGAATATATAAAAATTGATTTAGGGGCGATATATAGGATAAAAACTTATTATGTGCGGTCTTCTTCTGCGAACTTCATCGAAACTACCCCGTCTATTTGGTATGTGGGGACAAGCACAGACAATGCGACATACACTTTATGGGATAGCAGGAGCGGGGAGGCGTGGGCAAGTCAAACGACAAAGACATATAGCCCCGCTTCAAATGCTACCGCTAGATATATCATTTTTATCGTGAATAAGACGGGGAGTGGCGGAACTTCATTTAGAAGCCAGCCCCGTATAGCAAGTTTGTATTTTGATTATGAGACATTTAACTATGATATAACCGATGCTAGAAATATCACAGGCTACACACTGACAACTAGCGGAACCATAACAGCCAGCGGTTTAATCACGGCGAGTGCGGGATTAACAGGAACTACATTAACGGCCAGCGGATTGATAACGGCGAATGCGGGAGTTGATATGAAAAGTCAAATTATGTCAAATTTAGCCACTCCATCGGCTTCAACGGACGGAGCAAATAAAACTTATGTGGATACATTAGACGGGCAGAACGTAAAATTAACTGGAACACAAACAATAGCAGGAACAAAGGAATTCAGCGGAATATTAGCGACTTCTCTTGGTGTCCCGTGTATAGTAGGTAGGAATACAAAGGGAACAGGTGCGACGGGAGGATTAGAATTATATGGAACCAATAACAATCTAAACGGCCCGCACATTCAAGCTTTCGTAAATACATCTGTCTATCCCGTATTTCAACAATTAAACTGGGGACAAGACAATATCGCTTTAAGTTTTGATTGTTATTACGACGGGGCTGGCTGGAAATCAAGCGACCCTGGATCAAACTTTCAAATATACAAAATTTCAGATAAACTAAGTTTTTTATACAAATCGGGAGTAGCAGTGGGAGGAAGTGTGGCAATGAGTGAAGCAGTGAATATAAACACAGCTGGACTATTAACGGCGAATGCTGGAATAAGCACAACAACGGCGACGGCAAGCGGAGTGATAACCGCGAATGCTGGTATTTCTTCTGCTCAAAGTATCACGATGACTAATTCAGGCTCTCAACTTTACTTTTCGGACGGCACTACGTCTACGTGTGGAATAAGGTGGTCTGACGATAACCACGGAGTATTCTGTCAAAGAAATGCTAATTATATGATTATTAGAGAGTATGGCGATATACACTTTCAAACAACGGGCTCTACTTGGCGAGCACAGATGAATTCAAACGGTTTTTATGTACCGTCTCAGGGTGCTTCAACTTCTGTCCAAATAGGAATGTCAAGGTCAGGATATCCAAACGAACCAATGATTTTATTAAGGTCAGGTAATAATGCTAATAACCGCGGTTTCATTGGTCATAGTGGCTCACAACTTTATGCTTGGTGTACGTCAAATTCAAACGGCGAACCTTCTGGGGGTTATAATTATGTGGCTGTTGGCGGTGGATGGGGATACTCGTCAGATAGAAGATTAAAGGCGGATATTAAGACATTAGACTGCGATGAATGCTGTATGAAATTATTAAAATTAAATTGTTGCTCGTATTATTGGAAAACAGATGAGAAGAAAGAAAGTAAGAATTGCGGTTTTATTGCTGATGAAGTTAAAAAAATATTTCCAGAGTTTGTTGAGACTACTGGTATGAAAATAGGCGACGATGAAAACATAGAAGGAATAGAATATACAAGTTTTATACCAATTCTTGTAAGTGCTTTTCAACATATGGCGGAAAAAGTGATTAATTTAGAAAAAGAAAATAAAACTTTACTTAATATACTTCAAGACCAAGCGAACCAATTAGCAGAAATCAGAGCGGTTGTATTTCCACCTAATGCCCCCTAGATTACACCCGCCGCCACCTATTATTGATATGGCGGATGGCGAAATGACACCAGAGTTGAAGAACCGCGTGCTAGATGTCCAAATTAAGCAGGAAGAAAAGAAAATTGACCACGAATACGAGGACAGCTGGGATTGCTGTTTGACTAAGCGAAAAACCGACAGCCGACTTATTAAGTATCTGTTTCAAATGGGTATCATCATCGCCATCATAACCCTTTGTATCGTGAGGCTATCTGAAAAGAACTTACCGTGCGAGGTTGCTAACACGTACGTGGGTATTTTGACACTACTTATCGGCATCTGCCTTCCTTCGCCTTCTAGCTCAAAGAAATGAACACTCGTACAAATAGATTTTATACCAAGAGCTATCACCCGCACAGATTAACGGAATGGCTTCATCAAAACTAACACACCAACCACTCATCGGCTTATACACACATCCCTTTTGGATACAATAAAGACAACTTTCATTTTTTTTCTCGCTGACCCGCGAATAGAAATCACAGGCAGTCCGAGCGGAAATATTAATTAATAAAAAGTTTATAAAGATTAGTATAGAGGGCATCATGGCGGACTATAAATACCAAAAGATTATTTTTCTTAGTAATGATTTTGTTGGCAATAGCAAGACGTTTGATAAAAACATTCAAATGAACTTTACACCAACAAGAATGAATGTTAAGTTTATTCACTATATGAACGATTTGAACGAAACGAAAACAAAAATCCTTCATATGGACCGCATCGGGATTATTGGCACATTCGCCGATAGCAACACCGCAAACATTTCCAATCTTAGCTACAACTTAGGTATTATTAATTGGACCGACGGGCAATACAGTTTTAGAGTGCTTAAAACGGACAATGGCAATATTGAGACTGACGCACTTGGAGGAAGAATTGTTATTTGTTTAGAATTTCTTGGGTAGGGACAAGCCCCTACAACCCCCGCAGGTAAAAAAATATATTTTAGAATATATAATATATTGGAGGTGCGGAGGCGAAGTCTCTGCTATGGAAAAAATTAATGATATACGAGTTAGACCAGTTAAGCAAAACGGAGATGGCGACAAGTTGGCAAAAGGATATAAGTTATTTGATGAGTCGTTCGCTAATATTTTTCTTCTCGCTCGCAAGAAGAGTGGCAAGACGACCGCACTGTTTGAAATCCTGAAACGAACAACGGACAAAAAGACCCGTATTGTTATTATAGCCAGCACGATACACAAGGACCACATTTACAAAGAAATGGTTAAGCACTTCAAGAAGAAGGGAAACCCGATGGCGATATACACATATTTGAAAACGGACGGGTATAGTGTGATTGATTACGAATTAGACAAGCTCAATAAACCCGATGAAGAGCAAGAAGGAGAAATCATTCAGGATGGTCAAGAAGAACCAAAGCCGAAGTTTCTTTATTTTGGAAAAGAAGAGAAGAAGAAGCAGGAGGGAGGCGAAAAAGTGGAGAGACCGAGCAAATACATTACACCAGAAGTTGTGTTCGTCCTTGATGACCTTGGAAGTGGCCTAAGGGATAAGTCTGTGAGCGACCTGTTGAAAAAAAATAGACACTACAAGTCAAAGGTTATTATGAGCTCGCAGTACCTTAATGACTTACGGCCTGAGGCAATTAAACAGCTGGACTATCTCCTTATTTTTCCTGGACAGAGTGTTGATAAAATAGAACTCGTGTATAAGCATCTGGACCTCGGCTACGACCTTGAATACTTCATTGAAAAATACCACGAGGCGACAAAAGAGCGATTTAACTTTTTGTATGTTGACGCTGTATCGGACGAGCTAAGGCAGAATTTCAATAAACGATTTTTGTAATTTTATTATTTATTTTTTTCAGAACATTATATAGATGCCAACATCACCAGTGATTATTTCACAACCAGCGGGATATAACATCGGATACAATCCAAGTCCAGCCAAAATGCCACAAGCAGGAGGAAGAAAGAAGAAAGGAAAAAAGAAACAAACGGGCGGTAAAATTAATTGGGCAAAAGTAGAAAAAACAGCAGGGAATATTGAAAGATGGTTGAGAAAGAACAAAGCGATATCAAGAGGAGCTACATTTTTAAGCGATGTCGGAGTGCCTTATGCCGACCGTGTAGCGAGGGCGGCGGCTAAGCAAGGATACGGGAAGCAGCGAGGCGGAGCCGTTAAGTTTCGTTAGATATTAAACTAAATCTTATATTAATTTTTTTCTAACAATATACAATGGTTGTAAAGAAGCCAAAGAAAAAACTTAAACAACGACCGCCGAGGATATACAGAACCAAAGATGGCCGACCATATATTAAAGTGAAAGGCAAACGAGCATATCTCAACTTTGGCGAGAAAACGAATGACCTTTCAACACTTCAAATCGTTAAGTTGTTTTTGAAATATATGGTGAAGACGAAAACAAAGAATAAACGAAAGATGAAAGAGCGAATAGTTAAGTCTGAATTTGACCGTCTTGAATACGAGAATCGCAACCAGATACAAGACAACTTACAGAAAAAATATGACCTAATACACGACGAGGAACAAAAGGAAAAGAAGAAACGGGAAGAGATAGAAGAAGAAAAGAAAAGGTTGGAAATAAAAGAAATGAAAGACCTTGAAGAGAAAGAAGAAGAAAAGAAAAGAAGAGAGAGGAAGGAGGATTCTGAAATGAAGGAAAGACGAGAAGAAAAGAAGAGGGAAATAGCAAAACTACAACGAATTAATATGGAATTAATAGAACACCAGAAAACTAACAATCTTTTGACAATGCCTACGACACCAGCACCAAAAAGGACGAAAACACCGCAGTCTGGAAAAGTAAAAGATGTAACTGACGAACTGAAAGCGAAAGACTCAAAATATAGGCAAATAGAACGGGAAAAAATCGTTAATGAAATGATAGATGGTCGTAGAGTCAAACCGTGGCCAACTAATAAGGTAATAATAAATAAACTAGCAGAAGCTGGAATTAATATCCCGATTGTTAAAACTGGCAAAAATAAGTCTAATTATAAAAATTCAATGAAACAGTTTCTTTACAATCACAAAACCACAGTCGGAATAAAAACACCAGCGGATGGATGGGCTAGGTTTGGTGCTTGGTTTTCTAAGAAAATAGCAAAAAAAAATTTAGCACCACCGCCATTTCCACCAGCGGAAGAAAAAGAACCAGAACCACAACCAGAACCACAACCAGAAGAAAAAGAGCCACCGCCACAACCAGAACCACAACCAGAACCACAACCAGAAGACCCAGAAGAACAACCGCCAGCCGACGATGAGGATGTGAAAGACTTAATAACTCAATTCCAAAATATGCCACCACCGTTAGAAGACGACAAAGAACAAGGCGGGACGGGCTACCGCGGGCTAATGACGGACGAAATAGACAACATTATGAAATATGATTGGTATTTAGGGACAGTAGCTAGCGACGAAATAAACAAACTGAAGCCTGAAAAAAGAAAGAAGTATGGATTTATAATGAACTTGGATAAGTCAAGTCAAGCGGGCTCACATTGGATTGCTGTTTGGATTGACACCATTAAAGATGACTCTATTGAAATCTACGACCCTCTCGCGCTGTATAAGCCGACTGAGCTATTTCTACACCAAATGAAACAGCTTATTGAAAAGAGTAAGCCGAACACATACCTGCTTATGAAAGTCAATCAAGTCAAAAACCAAAGCGACACAAGCACAACCTGCGGGTGGCATAGTATTAGGTTTCTTAAAGAAAGAGCGAAAGGGAACCGCTTTAAATTCGCAAGCGGATGGACTGATTTGAAGGAGAAGGAAGCGGAGGAGTTGAAAGCGCAGAACGGCTACGGCTTTGATACATTCATTTAGCTAATTAAAACAAAAATATATTTTCATATATATAGTTTTTGAGGTCGTAGGATCCTACAAATGGAGTATAGAGGCGGGCGAAGTAGTAATATTTACTATGTCAACAGCAAAAATAGGATAAACGGCACGGATAGTGATTTCACTCACTCCATTGATATGAATCAGGGCTAGACAACCCGACACACTGTAAAATACTTCATATCTATGTGCCGAAATCATATTACTCTGTGGCAAGTCCTTACAACACTTTTATTCTAAGCGAAGACGGATACGAGGCACTCATTACGATACCGGAGGGAAACTACACAATGAACAACTTAAAAAATAAGCTGACCGAGGTGCTAACCGCAGAAAGCCCCAACGACTACGTGTACACGGTCACAAGCAACAACACAAACATCGACCCCGAAGACGGCAAGCTGTTATTTACAGTAGCGAACAACGGAGGCATTCAACCGCGGTTTATATTCGACACCGAAACACGTATTCACGAAGTAATGGGTTTTGACCGCGACTCAACATATTTCTTCGCTAATAATACCATTAGGTCTCCAAACGTCATAATCTTGACTGGCGAAAAAACATTATATCTACAGTCTGATTTAGTCGGCGAAGGTGATAACCACGTGCTCCAAGAAATATACACGGCGAATGAAATCCCGTTCGGCTCTGTTATCTATGACGGAAGCGGGTCGGAGTATGGCAAAAGACTATCTACGAGTTCAAGCAATGTGTATCGGTTTTACTTAACTGACGAAAACGACCAACCCATTAACCTCAACGGGCTCGGAATTGTTATGACCTTGTTGATTTACAGGGAAACGAATTATTTTAATTTATTTACATCATTTTTCAATTTGTTAAAAAACCGGTAGGGGCCCGCCCCCCTAAAACCCCGCATGAGGTTAGTAAGGTAATTTAGAATTATTTATTTATTTTTTTATCTATAAGATATAGCGACCTTTTAAAAATCGTTTTTTGAGATTGTAAGCTTACTCACAAAATGCCGACACAACACGGAGGCGAACTGGACTTTTCTAAAACTGACTACATCAGTGCTTCTTATCGTCTGAATAAGCTTAACCCGCGAGAAAGCAGTAATGGAAATGTCACTATTACCTCTGCGGGAGGACAAGAAAGCACATTTGACCTTATTAGTCGCCCATTTAACTTGGCTAGGTCAGTTCTGAGTTTTACTTACACTGTCCCTGACACAGATACTAAATACAACAAGGCTTATATGGACTGCCTTGCTCCTATTAGACAAATTCAACTTCAGACCCGTAGCGGAGTTTATCTTTGTGATTTGAACTATGTCGGAAATATCACGAAGATGATTTGGAAGCCTGAGACTTCGCTTAAAGACTTTCTCGCACTTGAAAACCACGATGTCGGCACTGGTGCTGGCTGTATGCTTCAAAAGTGTAATGCTGACAGTAGGGCGGAAACTGGATTTGATAATGCTGTTCTTGCTGGTCAGGCTGCGAGTGTTGCTACTGTGGCAAACTTTGGAGACCAAGCTCAATTGCGGGGTGTGCTCAATTTATACGGAAATGCTATTGCTAGTGCTATCGGTCCTCCTTCAACTAATGCCCGCCGTCATAATGATGCTCTCATCGCGGCTGGAACTGGAACTTCACTACCCGTTAATGTGCCTTACAGTGAGGCGAAGTATTTTACTGCTGGTGCTTTGGGTAATGGTCTTGGTGGTGGTAGTATGGCAATTAAAATCAAGCTTAATCTTGGTATGCTTTACAATACTATTTTCGCCCTTGATAAAACTATTATGTTTCCTGAGATTTTGACGATGCGCATTGTCTGGAACGGTTCTGCGAAGATTTATTATTCTGGTGCTGACCCGCTAAGTCCTGGTGGCGGTGCTGCCATCGCTGCTGGTGCTGCGGATGTTGCTGTTAGCAATCTTAACTTGTTTCTTGCTGTTGAGCAGAACCCTGGTGTCATTCAATCTATTCAAAGCCAGATTGCGGGCGGTGGTATGAGTTTTGATATTGATTATCCTTATGTGTATAAGAATACTATCGGAACTGCTAGCGATGGTAAATCAACTGAAAACCAAAACATTATTATGCGATTTGACCGCGGGCACGGGCAGAGGTTGAAGAAGATTTATCACAGTGTGTTTAATTCTACCGAAAGTGTAAATACCGCTTATGACAATGATGTAAATGATGAGCGGTCTGCTACGGGTGCTGTTGTTGCCGATGCTAAGCGAAAGGTAGTCTCGTTTTACACTACCCTTGATGGCGCGAGACAGGAAGAATTTGATGTATCTGTGGCTAACCTTGAAGACTATATGATTATGAAGCCGAGGTTGGAGGGTAGTGCCTTGATGAATTCTAATGTGTATCAATACAACTGGGTTTATGCTAATTGCTGGGACAACAACCGCCCGCTGTGGAGCAAGGACCAGAACGAGATTAGCGGGCTTGACTTAACTCAGGAACGGCGATGGGAGTTTATTGGAACCTGCCGAAACAAAGTCCATTCTCACTACACTCTGGCTATTACTCAGCGAACTGTGAGTGTGAAGGAAAATGTAATTACAATTAGTTAGCCCCGCGAGGAGGTAATTAATTTTAAATATATTATTTATTTTTTTAACAATATAGAAACTCAAACAAAAACATTTTTTGAGGTTGTAGGAGGTTTTTTGTAAAAAAAGCTCCTACTATGAGTCACCAAAGAAATTTAGTAGCACAAAATCCCGACGGCGACTTCGTAAATGTTAAAGTCGGGTATGACGGACATGTTGAAACCAATAATATGAAAACCGCCTTTGGTGAAGCATTAACCAGTTCATTAACACCAGTATTACAGGAAATCTTTCCATACACAGTTAATACACGTATATGGACATTAACACAAACCGATGCGAAAGTAGCATTTAATGCGAATATGGCTGAATTGAAAACAGATGCGAAAGCTACCGCCGATGCCATTATGGTAAGCAAAAAACGAATTAAATACAGAACGGGGATGGGAGTTATGTGTCGCTTCACTGCCTTATGGAATACTGATGAAGCCAAGGACTACTATTCATTTATTGGCATTGGTGATAGCGTATTAGATAATGGTTTCTATTTTTACAAGACCAAAAATGACGGTATGAATATTCTCCATACCAAAGCAGGAGTGCCTACCTTGGTTTCACAAGCGGGCTGGAATGACCCGTGTAATGGAACAGGAGATATGCCATTACTGGATTGGACGAAGGGAAATGTATTTCAAATTCAATTTCAATATTTGGGCTTCGGCGCTATTAAGTTTTCAATTGAGAACCCCACGACTGGAGCATTCCAACAAGTCCATATGATTAAGTATGCGAATGCCAACACTGGTGTCAGTCTGCGAAATACAACTCTCCCATTTGTGGCGCGAATATTTAATAATGGTGGAACTGGAATACAAATTTTGAAAACGGCCAGTTGTAGTATGTTTATTGAGGGCGCCAACACTATTAATACAAGCATATCAAACGAAGCGGAAGGAGATGAAAAGGCGAGCACCACTGAAAGCCCAATTCTCAGCATAAAAAATAAATCACTTTTTAATAATGCCGCAACAAATTATTCAATCGTTTACCCAACTCTCGTGAGCATATCAAACGAAGATGCTAAAGTTAACATAGTGCGAATTGTAAAAACGACTGGAGCGCTTACGGCGGAGAACTTTGCTGATATCGATGCCACAACTTCAATCGTATCAAAGGATACCGCTGCGACTGCCCTCGGTGGTGCCACTATAACGGACGTCATTCTCAAACTTTATGTTAATGCTACTTCTAGCCAGCTTATTGACCTGCGAACTTACGACGTTCAACTATCTCCTGGCGAAAATCTAACATTTTTACAAAAGTCTGTATCGACTGTTAATAATGGAGGAAATGTGAGTGTTATCGTTAATTTTTTAGAAGATCACTAGCAGGGGTCTTCGCCCCCCGCACCCCCCTTTGCGGAAGCCAAAAAAAAATACAAAGACTTTACAAATACTTCTTCAATTCATCCTTATTCTGGACCCACGGCTGACGGACTAACCATTCAATATATGGCTTATCAATCTTAGCGATGTCTTCTATTTTTTTTCCGCGGTATTTGCCGAAATGAAACACGTCTTTTGGTTGAGATGCTTTTCTTTCTTCAATAGCTTGAATTTCTTCGTGGATTACCTTTTGAACGTCGGCGAGAGAAAATGATTTCTTTTTGTTTTCGATTGAGAGTTGTTCGAACTTCTCGCACAGTTTCGTGAGGGTGGACATAGTATGGGGTATATAGTAGGTAGTATAAAAAAATAAAAAATTAAATAATTAATATAGGATGTCCGAGTGGATAAAGTTCGTTAAGGCTTACTCTGCTAAGCATAACATAAGCTATGGTGAAGCTTTGAAAAAGGCGAGCAAAGAATACAAACGTCAAAAAGGCGGTAGTGCTAGTTTATCGGAGGATGTCTATTTGTCTTCGTCGGAGAGAAAGGGAGCTGACGGATGGAAGCCAGTCGCTAGCAAAGAGAAGTCAACAGTATATGAAAAAGATGGTAAAGCGATTGTAGCATTTAGAGGTTCAGCAGATAAGCGGGACTTACTCACAGATGTTGCATTAGTAAAGGGAGTATTGAAAAGAACTCCGAGATATAAAGAAGAGCAGAAGCTGGTTAATGAAGTCATAAAGAAATATGGTAAAGAAAATGTAGAGCTGACGGGTCATTCGTTAGGTGGTACAATAGCAAAAGACTTAAGCCGACAGACTGGAGTGAGGGCGACCACATACAACAAAGGCAGTAGCACGAAGGACCTCATTGAAGGAGTGATTGACCGAGTAGCTATTAGAGTAAATCCAAAAGGTAAGAGGGCGAAGACGGCGAAGCTGACCACGAACTATCGGACAGCATTCGACCCCGTATCATTGTTAGGGGCAACGGCTGTAAATACAAAGTTAGTGAAACCAAAAAAAGGAATTCATACAATTAGAAGCTTTAAAGGTAAAGGCAAAAAAATATACATATAAAGTTTTTTATTGCTTTTTCATTTAGTATCCAAACGGTCTAGTTTCAATCGCATTATCTACAATACCTATAATATTTCTTTTAGTGTAAGTAAAGCTGAATATTTTTTCTAAGTATTCGCTCGTTATTTTTTTCTGTTGTTTGTCTCTTGTTATCTTGCTGTTCTCTACAATAACTACTTTACCAGATTTTTCAATTCGTTTAGCAATCAATTTTTCTTCCTGAGTCTTAAGCAACTCTAACAATTCATTCTTGCCGTTCTCAATAAGGTCGTCGTTTTTAATTCCAAGTCCGCAACTGATGACACTTAACATATTTGGTAAATTTAATTATTTATTGTTTTCATAATTCATACTAAAGCCTTTGACTTTCATACTTGCTTTCCCATTATCTAAGACATAGCCATAACACTTTGGTCCGCCTCCGATAAAGGTCATAATCTTTGCTCCGTGTAGTTCGTCCGTCCATTCGCCTAACAGCTTACCCGTTTTGACATCTGTTTCGCCTTTCGTTAAGTCTGTTGTATATATAACACTGTCGGTATCGTGGTATAGAACTCTGTTGCCTAGTTTGTCCATCATCTCATATAGTCTAATCCTCGCGTGGCAAGTCGTAAACAAAGCAACTACAATATTTGTTTTCACGGGGTCGCTTACCGCATCTTGTTTAAGGTCATAGCTCGCTTCTATTATTTTGTCGTTAATAATGTTTATGTTTATGTTATCGACTGACTTATCGCTCATTAACTTGTATAATGTATCTTTGTCTTTTATCATTTTGTTCTGAGTTTTGTTTTGCTTTTCGCCAAACTTGCCCCACAGGCTATTCAAGCACAACTTAGCAACCGCTCGCCTTCCAGGGTTTTCTTCTATTTTGTTTTCGTCCATCTTAATTCCCATCTTGATTTCCATACTGTCAATGTAGTTTCTTTTTTGTTCCTGTGTAATACATCCATCAGGATATCCACTTGACTCTTGTTTAACCTTTAAGAAAGTTTTTATGTAATCTTTGAACAAGCTACTGCTCTGCTCCTTCCAGTGCCATACCTCATATACCTTAATCAACTTATAGCCTTTGTATAAGGCCTTGTAGATTTCAGGAGTTGCCCAAGTACCCGTTATTGCTCGCTCGTTATCGGTGTGCTTACATTCGGTTTTCTGTTCAGTCATTCCGCACTTATCGCATAAGTAATACATTAGCTTTCCTCTATCCGCCTTTGGTAAAACGGGGTGTAGTAATTTTCTAGGCGGCAGCATCTTAACCTTAGCCACTCCGAAATATTCTCTGTTTATGATTTTGTTTTTCATAGACAGTCGGTCGTCGTCGTTGTTCGGTCTAATGATTTCGTGGTGCCCGCTAGGGTAAAGGTCGTAAAACATAACAGTCGGATACAGAGAGCATATGTCAACGTATTTCGCGTATTCGTTGTCGTGTCGTGATTTCCAATACAATGTTAGAGCATCCGTTCTACCTCCAAACATTGCTTCTCGCGGGTTCAGTCCTTCTTGTTCGGTAATTCGTTCATTAGTATCTTCCGCTAGGCTTTCACTCGTTTTCATTAATCTCCATTCACATTCCCAGATAATTACTAGTTTGCTGACTTGTTTGCTTAGTTCTTTTTCTCGTCTCATTGTTGCCTTGTATAGTTCGCCCATCGTCTTGTTCTTCTTAGTATTGATTGTATTACCATTAAAGCACTTTGGACATCCGTGCCAGAGACATCCGTGAAATTCATAAGCGGTTTTAGTCTTTTCGTCCCAACCATCTACGTAAATAGTCGAGTCGCCAATACGAAACATTTTTTCACCACCATTGAATGCGTGTTTGATATCCGTTTGGTCTAACCTGCTTCTGTAAGCTATCCATTCAACACAAGCCCGAGAGGTAATCCTGTTTTGCTTTTCTGCCTTCAACACAGCAATTGAATTCTCTGGCATAAACTTAGCCCGATACAAAGCCATAACACAACTCGCAATAGTTGTATATTGAAACGGGTCAATACCGAATTCTAGAAACTGCTTTCTAAAATCCATACAACCCCTTCTCAGAATATCAACATCGCTATGACAGTATTCCGCGATTTCCTTCCGCATGTCAAATGTGCTGTTTCTTTGGCTTTCATACCATTCTAAGAATTCCGCTCTTTTCTTATCTTTCATCGTGTCGTAGCCGTAGTGCTTCTTATGAGGCATCACACCAACATAGTTTTTATTCTTATCCGTATTGAAGAAGTGAGGGAAGAAACCTTTTTTAAGTTCGTTCAATCCGAATGTCTTTGGAAAATCGGCCAACGGCATCGTGAGGAAACTCAAACTATCAATGAAGCGGTATTTCTTCAAAGTCATCATCATTATCTTACCGCCTTGATAAATGACGAATGGCGCCTGTCCGTTATCCACTAACCACTTAAGAATAAACTGACAGTCATAACCGCGACTGTTATGAGCAATGAATGTAAAGCCGTTGTGCTTAGATTCAAAAGCCCACTTACAGAAATCATCAATGTTCTTATGAATGACTGGTAGCTCCTTCTCATCGAAATACTGGCTTTCCGCATGATTGACAATGTGTTCGCCTGTGTCCTGTGTCGCTTCAAAGTCAAAGAATATGTATTTCTCTGAAAAAGGTAGTATGTCTTCCTTCACTATTTCACATTGGTGTTCAAGTGGTTTTAGTTCCTTACAATTACGGCATTTCGCATAACCGCATTTGTGCTCATCTTTCCTTCTGTAATTAAGGCCGCACGAAAGACATTTCGCTTTGATATCGCAGTTCGTCCTCTTGTGATTATTAAAACAGACTGTGTTTGGAAACTTTCTATTACACGAATAGCAATCAGTCCAATTGCTTCTATCGTTAATACCCTTACAGTCTTTGGTTTCGCAGATATTACAAGTGGATTCGCAGGCGTGCCTTTCCATATAGCCCCTTAAACATAACTCACAGAAATTCTTTTTACTTACCATAGACTTCATATTGGTTATCGCGTCATAGTGGTTCTCTGTCTTAAGTATGTAAAGGTTCGTAAGTCGTTTGCCTGCCTCATCAATAAGGTCTGTCTTATAAACTATCTTATCAGGGAATTCAACAATAACGAGATTGTATTTAATGTGGCTAGCAAAAGTTTTAATTTCAGGAATACCGCACACATCCTGAATGACTTTCGCTTCTTCGTGTAGTTTCAAAGCCATCTCCTCCTGTATCTTTCGCCCCATCCTTATTACTTTGAATTTTTTGTGTTTTTCTTTTTTTGCTTTTACTACAACAATTGCTCTGGCCAAGCATATGTTGTCTGTATTATTAATTTGAATTACTCCTTTCTTTTTATATACATCCAACTTATTAATTACCTGAAGCCTGGTCCCTCCCGTCGGCATTTCAACAGATTTCAAAACGAACCTGAACTTATCCATATTGGTTCCATTTTCGTCTGTATAAAGGCTTTCGTTGCTTTGAAATAATGCTGACAATCTTTCTAAAACATCGCTGACAGAAATCTCGTTAATCCTTTTCAATCCCGTAGATACAGCGCCATAGTAATCTACAAACTTGATACTTAGACTTACCATACTGCCTTGTCTCTGTCTTTTGATAAAGTCATTCAGTATTATCTCAATGAAACGTAGAATATCATTCATACTAAAAGAAGTGAAGTTGCCAGTAAGCCTAACCCAATACTGGCTTTCATTAACACCAAGCACGTGCTTCTTTCTATCAACATGATTGATTTCGTAGTTAGCATACCGCATCAGGTCTTTTACCTTTTCTTTTCTTTCTCTCACTTTCGCTTCGAACACTTTCCCTTCCAAAATAGGTAAGGGCGGTGCTACTGGAATAGGATGATACTCAAAGTAAACAGCGCCTCTTACTCGGTTCAAGTAATTCTGGGCCGTTGTTGTATCAACCTTATACTTTCTTTTATACCCCTCAGGTAGTATGTAAAGCACATCTTGACCCCTGACCCTTTTGATTTCATAATTAATGTTTTGTTCCCTAAATCTGTCCAACCTATACTGAATACCGTTATAAGTGTGTGTCTCCATCGTATATATTGGTTAACAAATTTTTTTTTGAAAATTAAATAATTATCTCAATCGTCTGCCCCCGCCGTGGTCCGCTGTGTGCCTCCGTGTCTATATATACGGGGGGCCCTGTGTTTAGATGGAAATTATGGCGGGGCGGGCGTGGCTGGCGGGGCGGGCGGGGCCGAAAGGGGCTCTGCCCCTTTCAAACCCCGCAGTGGGGTTGTAGGGGTTTACCCCTACTGTGAATTTTTGATTTCATATGTCTTGCTTTGCTACTCCTATTTATTTCAACTCCGCATTCACACTTAAAAGAAGTCTTCTTCCAATTCCTTTTCTTTTCTTTTTTGATTTCTTTTGTTTTCTTATCATAATTAACTTTCCATTCATCATACTTTGGTTTTACTTTTTCATCGTAGTATTTTTTTGCTTCTTCAATTGCTTGTTCTTGTGTTCTTCGTTTTCCAATACTAAAACTCTTACACATCGTTTGATTTCCTTCTCTCCATTGAATTTTTACCATCGGTCTCTTTTCATTATTCTTTATCATAATACATCCTTTTGAAATTGTAAATCTGCGGGGAGCTTTGCCCCCCGCACCCCCTTCGTTGGGGTTGTAGGGGTTTACCCCTACATTTTTTTCAGTGTCGTCGTTTGTCATCCTGTATGTGTCTCTATATTTATGACTTTAATTTAAAATACGAACTTATTTCCAACCGTTGCCGTTTTGTCCCGCGGGGCCGGCCGGAGTGTGTCTCTGTGGCGGGGCGGGGTATGTCGTGAAAAAGTGTGCCGAAGTGGCACCCTATACTACTGCGGATGACTCCCTAGATGGTCCCCATGACTTTGAAGACTTGGGAAGTTGGAAAAGGCTGTTGAGGTATTACAAAAGCCGGCGGTCCCCTCTACGAAAGAAAAGAGCGCGTGGGACAAGGATCCAAAGGAACATCCGGTGTAGCATAGCATACGAAACATCGGGATTAGGGACTTGTGATTTCGCAGCTATACTCAACGGGCGGATTAGCAGGGGACGGGTGTGAACGGCCAGAAAGATAAGCATGCAGATGAGGCATCTCAAGTCATATGCACGGAGCCGGTGCCCTTTCTTTAGAGGGGCAGGGTTTTCAGAAGTGAAAGGGGTCTTAGCAGGTATCTCCTCCAAGTATCCAAGTTCCCCTAAAATGAGGAGTTCGTACTTTCTCTGATGCAACAAGATCCCTTTATCGGTCTGAACGATCTGGATGTTCTTGAACTCGGTCGCTTTCCCGAGGTTCTTGCATCTAAACTCATGCTTCTCTAGGCTCTCCACTACTCCCTCATGTGCGCGCTGGGATGCTGCGTGTATCCCATCGTTCACATGAAAAGATAAGAGTTGATTGGACTTGAGACTACCCTGAAGTTTGACAAAGGAAGCACGGTCTAAAGTGAAGGTCACAAACCGTTGCTTACTTACCAACTCATGCGATAAGAGGTCGTACCACAACCGTCCGGATTCAGGGTGTCCGTACAGGGCTTTCTTCAGGAGCCAAATAAACTCTGGCCTTTCAAAACCGGGAGGGGGCTTAACGTAGATGTCATAAGGCATCTTGGCATGCAAGTATGCGGTGGTGAAATCTGTGAGCCAAAGGTCAATCCCAAAACAGGCTGCGTAGGCAATAATAAGAAGGATGGTCCTATGGTGGGCGGTAGGTGAGTATGTCTTTTTGGGGTCATATTGCAACCCGGCTTTGAGCAAGTCACCCCTTAAGGTGATCCCTGCTTTGTGGAATTCCTCAGAGGTTCCTTGTTGTTTCACCGAGTCTATCCACTTAAGAGGAATGATCGGTAACCCAGACCTCCGTGCCTCACTTTCTTTGCACCATTCAAAGGCTTTCAGCTCCTCTTGCTGTTTCACCTCCTTCTCCCTAGCCTGCCTCCTATCTTTAGGCTTCTGAGAAACAGGAAACTCGGGGGTCTGTTCGCTAACTAGACAATAATCTATCCTTTGCTCTCGCGCGCATAAAGAGATATGACTCCCTCTAGTTCTACCCCCAGGTATGATGTTCTCAACTGAGATAAGGCCTTGCTCATGTGATCTCCACTCCTTCCCATGTTGGCTTTTTTCGGTGGTAATCCGTTCTCTCTCCCCCTCGACGAATTCAAACTCTGAAACAGTGTTAGAATCCGCCGATTCGGACTTAGAATTATTAGGTACCGTTCGCCCTTCCTCAGCGTACTCGTACTTAATGATTTCTGAGTCTATGATTTTATCGGTTACCCCATCGTCAAAAGTAACATGGTCGGCGGGAAAACGCCTTGACTTTCGCACGACGGGGGCGGAGGGCCCGAGCGTAACACCCTTACGGATAGCTTTTTCCCACTGCTCTCCGTAAGTTTGTTTAGCCCAACCCTCTCCCCACATACGCGCGGGAATCTTGACATGTTTCCCCGACAGCACAACCCTCTCCTAAGGCTTTCTCCCCCTCTTCATAACATCTTTGCCGCTCCTGTGCTTCTCCTTCTCATCATCCCGATCCCTGTCTCTTGTCTCAATGACAGGACTGGGGGGAATGAGATCCGGCATAAAAGCGTAGTTGGGACTGTAAGTGATAGGTCGGGGAGATTTCTCCCCCTCGTCCTCACTCACAGCCTCATCCGCTTTCCTGCCTGACTGCTCATTACCCTGGGCAGGAGAAGAAGAGTGGTGCGGTAATAAATCGGTACCAGTCGGGGCGTCAACTTTAGGGATCACCACTTCAATGGGGGAGGGTCGGTCCTCCATTGTAGCGGGATCTCTAGAGTTGGTCGCCCCATATCAGGAGTGGCTTTTTCCGACGTACGAGTAGGAGTATGAGACAGTAGTTTTGGTGAGGGTTTTGTTATTATCCCAACTCACCGAGAACATGGGCTCAACCCCCCCGGTGCTCTCTAAACTTTTGGAAGCTTCTCTCTTGCC
The DNA here is from genome assembly GCA_019918135.1 of Paulinella micropora. Lineage (NCBI taxonomy): Eukaryota > Cercozoa > Imbricatea > Euglyphida > Paulinellidae > Paulinella > Paulinella micropora. The sequence continues at coordinate 120,237 of WBZZ01000363.1, forward strand.
TAGCTTCCAAACGTCAAAACTACGTCTCTTACGTTCCCATGGATCACCCGTGCTACAGGGTCATAAATCCTATAGTAACCGGTGTCCCTCTCGTACCCTAGGAATACAACCCTCCTTCCCCTCTCACCTTTCCATCTCTTCGCCTTGACTCTCATTACAGCCGCACATCCGATGGGCCGCAAGTGATGTAGGTAAGGCTTTCTGTTGTGAATCGCCTCGTAAGGTGACTTACCGCGGAAAGGGCCTTGTGAGGTAGGTAGTAGGTTGTTGATGTAAGTACTATTCTTTTCCATTTCGGTCCAAAAAGATGGGGGAAGCTCAGAGTCGCTAAGTAAAGCGCGCGCCGGTCCACCATTGGTTTGGTGCGAGCGCTCTACTTTGGCGACTGCTTGCTTCTCCCCGGTTGGAGCCTCTAGGAAAATTGGTTGGTTTACATCAAGCCAATTCCTGAATTCCTTGTAAAGACCATATTCTTGGTCACAAGTTAAGAACTTCACTTGGTTTCCGGTGTGCCTTTCAAAATATGCAATGGCCTTTAGGAAACAAGAGAAGAACTCGTTCTTGTGTCTAAGATAATAGTCTAGCTCGAAGTTCGACGCAAGGCATTTAATAGTGAACTTGTATTTCTTTCCATCCCACGATATAGTATTCCACCACCCTTGGGTATCCATTGATAGGTGTACTCCAGGGCTGCTTTCTACTATGTGGTGATTGGATTTGAAATGTGGGGAACGTTTTATTTTGTTGCGAAGGCAATATTCGCACTTCATAATGCGTTCCCGCCAGTTCACACCCACTATCTTCCCCATATACTGGGACATTCGCTCCATTGCTTTCACACCTCTATGTTTACACATTCGGTGGAAAACAGTGGCGTGAATGCACTCAGCATTATGGGGTTTAACTACTGGGTGTAATGCCCTATCCATACGACATTTAGCATCATGCTCATGCCCATGCATAGACATATCACACTTTTCATCATCCGGCATGACAGAGCAACACGCTAACCCTATCCCTCTCCCTATATATTCGCCCCTCTTATTTTCAGTCTCATGCGAAAAGGGAACATAAGACTTCATCTCATCACATCCCCACCCACACATACATGTTGACTTATTACAGTAGACATCATGATATATGGGTAGGGATGCTTTCTGAGATGGGCGACTAGGGGGGAGTCAGAATGTGTCGGTCGAGGGTGACGAATCACCGTTCTCGACCTTCACGTTCTGTTTGTTTAGGGAATGGGATCGTACCACTCATTCGGGTTGAGTGGAACCATACCAGGGGGATCAAAAACTGAGAGATTGTTTTGCAGGGACTGCCCCCTCGCAACGATCTTCTCCTCCCGTATGTGGATAAGCTCCTTCAAGACAATAACTTGGTTGCTCTGGTGAACAACTGCAAGCTTTTTCTTGACCCACGCCGAGGTGGCCACTAGCCCATATTTGAGATGAGGATTATAAGTAGTATGTGAATCATATACACACACTTCCTCCCCATAGGCTCCCGAAAGGTGCATTTGGACTTTTGCTGTGTATTCAGTCCTAAGGCTACCTTTCGCGATTCTGAATCTCTGGGGTTCCAACCTCATCTTAACGAATGAACCTTTGTGGGGAGACTGTGACTCGCTAGCCCCACTGTCGTCCACCCACATCATATGGTCAGGTTCAAAGGTCTCCTCACTGTTGGCTTCAGGGCTTTCAACCATCATGATAGTGCAGGTATCTGACGGGTCGGTCTTTGTTCCCGTACCCAATTGGGAAGTGCTCTGGGATTGAGGAATGATACTTTCTGGCGTCTGAGGTACGGTAGGACCTACAGGGGCAGCAGGAGAAGAGATAGGGCTTATAGGGGACGGTCCCCCCTGTCCAACCCTTTTCTTTTCTGCTTCCTCGTAGTCTGCCGCACCCTCAGTCAGAAAGGGGAAAGAAGCTACCATACCTTTAGCAAAGTGATTGTTATGCTCAACCGCCATAGATATGACGCAATCACGGACAGTAAAGAAGAGGTCATTGTAGAAGTCATCGACTTCTCCGTCCGACCTAGTTATAAGGGTGTCCTTGACTGTCAAGCCACTTGCTCCCCTTGCTAACGCGGCGAAAAATCTCTTTAGTTCGTCATGGGGGGGAATCTCTCCGTTCCCCCCTACAACGACTTTACTCTTCTTCTTGTCATCATAGTACCAAGCTATATCTCCCTGCTCGTCATATTCTCCCCCTTGGTATCCCGCCTCTACCTCGGCAAGGGGTGGTGCGACAACGGACTTATCTTTCCCTTCTCGAGACTCCCCCACGTCTTGTGTGGACGTTGAAGAAGGGGAGATGAGGGGAGTTCGTGGGATAGAAGAGTTGCCTTTCTGGATAGAGGATCTGTCTCTCTGGTCTGGCACTCTCACCCACTGAGTAGACAGAAGGGACATAGGTACAAGCATAAAAGAGTCAGAGGGGGGAACAAATCCCTCTCTTAGTTTCTGTCTGTACCCTGCTAAGATAGCTTCCCTCTTCTTCTCCTCACCAATGTGCCATGAGCAAAACTCATAACCCTTCCCTAATCTCTCTGCACACGCCCCCCTCCACGCCCAACCGGGCCGCACCTAACTTCCATGAACACCTGAAACCTGACTTTGCAGTAGCCTCACACTGCTTGCCATTGGGTACGAGACAGCTAGTAGGCTTGATAGGTTTGGCATGGAGGTTAAGTGGTGGGCCACCTACCTCTCTAATATGCAATGGGTTGGTGTTTTTAATGAGGACTTTTCTGTAACCTGTCTTGGCACGGCGAAGCCCCCAACCATCCTCTAAGGGGTAGATTACACCCAGAGGGGTGGGGTCACCTGCCATGTCAAGAGAGTTTACAAAATTGTTCTCACTAAGTGGGGGGATACGTGTTTGAGAAACATTACGAGTGGGATGGAGAGTGACATGTGTTGGTGTAGCCTCCCCCTCTCTCCTCGGCACATTATGGTTGTACCTAGCACGGCTCCTGTCTGCACCCACTCTCCCTGTCGTATGTGCGCTGGGTGGCGTAAGTGGTTGGGCAAAAAGAGGTGATGGTGGGGTAGTTGTGGTGAGGTTGTCATGTTCTGTCTCCCCATCATTGTCGTCCTCCCTCTCCATCATATGAATGGCTGGTGTGTGTGGTGTGGCAAAAATGTAGTGGTGTGGTGTTGTCGTGAACATCCTCTCCTCTCTCCCCACTCTCCTCTTCCCTTTCTACAACATTGACAGCAGACATATGATTGATATGCCCTACCCTATCTACTTCCTCTCCCTCACTCCCTGTGTCTTCATCAGATGAAGAGTGATCGTCAGACTGCAATCTGGTGAGGTCTGGATCGTCTTCTACGTCCTCCTCAGATGAGGAAGTCTCTCCTTCTCTCCCTTCTTCTTTTTCTTCTTCATCTTGTCCTTGCCCTTCCTTCCTTCCCCTTCTGCCTTACTACTCCCACTACTTTTGCTCTTCTGACTACCTTCTATCAAATGAGAGGGAGTAGCAATAGCTCCTGCCTTCCTCCTTATAGGCCAGTTGTTAGGATCATGCCCATCTTGTGGGCAGTCTTTGAGGAGGCAACGGACAAAACATACCTCATAACATGATCACTTTCACAATTAGAACGCTTAATCCTGCCTTTGTTCTTCTGTCCTCCTACTAGATACACAGTGATAGGGTCAGACCGTGAGTTTCCGGATCCAGTACCGTACAACTTTTGCATCCTAGTCATCGACACACTCCCTTGGGCGATTTGCTCCATAATCTGGAGGAATTCGTCCCAAGGGGGTCGTTGATGAGGAAGCAAAGCTTGCCAATGATTCTCCCAGTAGGTCTTAAAAGGGGTTAAATGTTTTAATTTGTTTATGATCATATCAGCTTTCATGGGGACAGAGATGGGTGCTTTCATCCTCTTCTCTTGCTTATCAATTATCGTGAGGTATGTAGCAAGCCATGTACTTACTTCCTTAACCTTTTTGGGGTAGGAGTAGTAGATGGTTTGTTGAAACTTGATAAGTTCGAGGCCCCCATAATGCTTCTGCAAAGCTGTGAGACAAGCAACCCCATCTGTTCCACCTTGTTTCATGATCATCATAACTTTGCGATCATGGGAGCAAGATTGGAGCAGATAGGCAAATAGGATTCTGTTTAGGGAATCATACCTTTGCTTTTCGATTGCCTCATAATACCTTGCAGATCCTTGAGGTTGACAAGCGTACGGAAGGTTAGACTTGCTTCCGGAAGTCACAAATGGTACTTCGTTTTTCAGCTCAGTAGGTATTATGATTTCCGCTTTAGCAGCTTTCTTTCGTTCTGCAGTAGGCTCAACCTTAATTGACCCACCCTCCTCTGTTTCCTCCTTAACTTTGCTTTGATCTCCCGCTTCACCCCTTTGGGAATGTAAGGGATCCTCAATAGGAGAGTCAGGAGGGACTAGGACGTTGGGTAATTTTAGGTTCAATGGTAAACGGATGATTCTCCATGCCTGGGATGATTGTCAAGACTTGTGGATTTGTTACACCAATGATCGAAATCAAAGTATGGTAAAACAAATCCCAGTCTGGTTTATCATCATAAAACTTTGGAGGGTCCAGTTTTAGTTTCGACAAGTCAAATGTGGAATTGTATGCCATATTGACTGTCAAAGGGCGGAAGATAGGAGAAAAACTCGACTATCAAATGAATTCTATCGGCTAGGATAGAAAGAGAGGTAAAAGGATAAATGCGAGGTTGTGGTATACTAGTACCTATTTCGTACCTAGTGAACCACAGAACAGATCACAGTGGCTGCCTATTGCACGCCCACTGTTGTGGGTGACTGCCTGGCGCAAGTCCACCTGCAACACTCTTTTGGTGGCTGCCTGATGCACGCCCACCAAATCTGTGTATAGGTGATTAAAGTTCTTTACACGGAGTTCGCACTACAAGGCTCGATAACCTGTTAGAATAATATATTAATTGTATTAAATATATTAATCTGGAACTCTCACCAATTGCAAACGCAGTTTGCAGTAACAGAACTTTAATAGAAAACAGAAAAGGCGCGAAGCGCAGAGCGCAAAGTAACATGACTGGCCGGATCTAAGTAATGGCTCTAACGACACCGTTACTCCGATACGGCCGGCCGGGTAACTAACTATTATTAATATTAATTATTAGTTCCACATAAAAGCGTAACGTGCACAATTGACTTGGATTACCCATTACCGTTACTACTAATTATGACTTAGTAAATGTTACCGCACATAGAAATCAATCATAATTACGGCTTAAACAGTACTCGAAGTTACCGAAGGCTGTCCAACGCTCCCCCTTAATTCAATGTCAATTGTCCTGTGATATAACTTCACAATATCCTGTTAGACCTGGTGAGCTTAATACCAATACGTACTATAGTAACGCGACGCAAACGTAGAAAGTCGTAAATCGTAGTGATCCATATGAATCACCAATTCCTTGCTGAAAAGCATCTCGATCAAGTAGATCAATTAAACTGATGTAAAAGGCTCGTACGATAACGACTTGACACGAACTTACAAATTAGAGTAATGATTACGTCCACCAAAATAATAGCAATCCTGTAAGGCTGCTTCTTTGCGTGTAAATTACGATAACAACTAATTACTATGATTAGCCCACAATAAACGTTAATAACTGTAGTATGCCCATTCGTAATCGACAATCGAGCTGACTGCCTCGTCCTCCTCCTCCTTTCCGCTCTTGCCGCGTTGACCGATGGTGACTTGAGGTCACGCGCTTCAACTGCGCTCGAATTCAAATCGACGGAATAATCGTCTCCTCCCAAATGGACACCTATATAGAGACATCGCCTGCAAAGAAAAGACTCACACTCACACAAAAGAACATCATA
>WBZZ01000364.1:0-10000 GCA_019918135.1 Paulinella micropora
CATGATATATAATAGCGGATAAAAAAAATGCCACGACACGAAAAACCATTTTTTGCATATTATAACGAAATTAGACGGGAACATAAGTATTTGTTGGATGAAGCAGACCAATTTTGGATTGACCAAGTTAATGAAGGTATCAATAATCAAGCCCGCGAAAGGCTTAGAGCGGATAGATTATTGGATGCTTCAACAAAGAGGGGGAATACTATGGAAGATTTAAAAGACAGGATTAGTGCCTTGGACAATAAGCGAAGTATTTATGTAAATATGAATTACGACGAACTGAAAGCACACCTTCAAGATGACGGCATTGATATGAAAGAATTTGAAAGAAAACACGGAACTGCCCCATGAACGAACAAATGATTGAAATGCGAAAATTAGCAATGGCTACCGATAAATATGATATAGCACACATAGAAGACAATATCCAGCAAATGGAGCGTGATATAGCACAATTGGTAAAAACAAGAATATAAAGAAGAAGCCTTAAAACGATTAACCGATAAGGGTTTGAACCTATATGAAAGAAAAGGGCAAAGCGGACAAAACTCGCGTAATACGAAGAGAGGATAGAAAGCAAGCGGAGCAAGATTACAAAGAATGGAAAGAAAACCGAGAAGAGTGGGAGAGAAAACACCCAGATGATGCTTCAATAGAAGCACAGGTAGGCGACGAACACAAGATGCTTGTGCCACGAATAGGTGATGACCCCCGAAGTGTAGAAAGATTTGTTAATGCTATTATTAGAAGTATTCAAGAGATAATTATGAGCCCCAGACTTAATAGATTACTTAACCTTGCTACAGGTGTTGGGCGATATGGTGTGAGAAAGGCTAGCGTGGGGCAGATATTGAGATTTGTTGCCAACAATCCACAACTACGTGCAATGAATGTTGGATTACTTGGAAGAAGAAGAGCAGATGCTCTCAATGCACATTTGCTAACACTAGCGAGAAATGAAGCACCGCAGGGATTACCTCCGCCTAACCCTCGCCTGATCGCAGGCGGACAGCAAAGAATAGGTGATTATGTATTAAGAGAATATATGAGCAGATTAGCCACTGGACTAGTGTCTTTTGGGTGCGTGGGACTATTTTAAAACAGGCGTAGAGACTATGACGGTTCTCGGTCTGGAAAAGCACTTGGAGAAATATATAGAACATGGTCTGCTCAACCAGATGCTCTCATTAAGTTGGAAGAAGAACGAATTCATACCGAAGGAAGTAATTATAATGGTGGAGGCACACGAGTGGAAAGCCGTCTTCAATTAGAAGATAGAACTCGTGGCAAGTTTCCTTACATTCTCCCAGCAGATGCTTTGGACTTAGTTGCTTTTGAACATGATTTATTGTATGCTACTGGTGATAAAAATGTCCAAGACTTTGCCGATAAACGATACTTTGAAAGAATTACCAATATGAGTGATTATCTGACGAGTAATGGTTTGGCTACGGCCGAAGTTGCCAAGAGTATTTTTGACAATTACAACTCAAGGTTTTCAAAAGCGGATATATCTAGAATGGCCTTAGAAGCACAGGGAAGGGCACGTGGCGGAGTATCTTTTTGGGATGCGATGAAGTTTTGGAAAACTATCAAAACCACTCCTCCAGATGCGAAGTATAACGGATTTATAGGCGATGTAGATAAAACATTAATGTCTATGATTGGTATTATGAAAAATGTGGGCAGTTTTGACAAGGATGCAACATTTAAAGTAAATAAAGCGGTAAATCCTGCTACATTTAATAAACAATATGCGGAACTCGTTGATGGTTTTAATAAAATGGTGAAATCACAAGAAAAAGCCGATGGTGTGAAAGGATATTCTCTTATCGCACCAGCAAATGAAACTACAATTAATAATTTTATAGAAAAAATAAATACAAAAGATATTCCACCAAGTATAGAAAAAGATATAAATCTTAGTGTTGAAGTCCCGATCGCATACTCAGACAATATGGTAGTAGCAGATACTATTGGACTTGGTAATAACTTGGCTATACTCCAAGATAAAACTGCCCAAGTAAAGCACCTGAAAGGTTTTGTTAATTTATTGACAAAGACAACGGGAAAGAAAATAAAACTATCAAGTTATGATGATCCAATAAGTGGATGGGAAGAAGCCATTAAACAAGCCTTAGTAATACAGCAAGGGGCTAGCAAACCAATGATAGCAGAAGCAGATGATCTATTGGATAGGAGAATTTACATAGATATGAAGGGTAGATTAAATGGAGAACAAATGAAACAATTGACAGAACTAGAAATAAAAGATGAGGAATACAGGAAATCTTATCTACCTCGGGCAAATCCACCACAACCTCAACCACCGCAAACTATGCCACCGCAAACCATGCCACCGCAAACCATACCACCACAAACTATGCCACCTCAAACTATGCCACCAGCACCGCAAACTCAACCACCAGCACCGCAAACAACACAAGCACCAGCACCATTGCCAGTGCCACTAGTGCCAAGAACAAGTGGATTTGTTGAAGAACCTGTTCAACCGCCACCACAGACTGATATAAAAGAAGACCAGACCAGCAACAACACCAAATCAAGCCATGGTTGATAGCATGAGAAGCATTGATAAATTGGTTGATAAACTTATGGGTAAAACTCCCGCCGATGAAAGAGAAGATATGTTAGCACTTATTCGTTTTCTAATGCCAAGCGACCAAAATGGAGGTATCGGCACTTCACAAACAAACCCACGTATTAAAGGCAACGAACTAAGACGAGATCGCATGCTAGACACCAAGAATGATTTTGAATTGTTAGATAACACCCGTTATGGCAACACAAACAATCACTTTATGTTGAATAGATACAATAGAGCAGTTATCCAGACCAGAATGAAAAACAAAAGAGAGTTTCCAAAAATGAAACGAAAACTGACCAGAAACTTCCCCGCTGAAATCCCGCGACAAGTCCAAACTCGTCCAGAAAGAAAGGATTTTAAACCGCTCGTCAATCCTCCAAGTAATTACGCTTTTGGTAGTCCTTACTCTCCTTATTTCTATAATTATGCCTCACCACCCCAACCCTTTGGTGCCGAATATGATAATTATAGATACAATCCAAACTATTTTCAAAACCCATAGTATAGTATATCTTATAATATAAGATTAGATGCCGAGGTCTATACGTAGAGGATTAATAGCCAACAAGTTGCCACGAAAAACACTTTTGAAGCAGAGTTTGGAGAAAACCAATATAGAAAAAGCACACGAGGAATTTACCATTGACAGGCCAGTAATAACAGAGTTAGATAGCAAAAAACCGCCCAAATTTCACAATGACTTAGAAATACAACCAATTAAAACACAAAGAGATAGTGTTGAATTGCTCCCTATCCAAAAAGAAGGAATATTGCCAGCCATGGGGACTATGGTTATATGTGCCAGCACTGGCGGGGGTAAATCAGTTATGATTTGTAATCTACTCGCCAAAAAGAACATGTTGAAAGGATTTTATGATAGAATAGTAGTCTTTTGCTTAAGTCCATGCCCGATTTTGGAGGACACTCTCAAGTTAAAAAAGAAGACATAATCAAAGAAGACCGCCCAGAACTAATGCGCGAAATATTAACTAAACAAAAAGAACTAATTAAAACTAAAGGGTTTAAGAAGGCACCAAAGATATTATTGTTATTGGATGACATAGCACAGAGTAAAACCTTTCTCAAATCAGAAGTGCTTACTGAGTTGTTTTTCGCTTCAACACATGCTAAGGTGTCAGTCTGGGTAGCAACTCAGAGTTATACACAACTCCCGCGAAGAATAAGAATTAATTGCCATTGGATGATTATTTTTAATGGAGTAAGGCGGAGCGAACTTGACAGACTGGCAGATGAATATGAAAGTCCTTTTCTCACCAAAAAAGAATTTTACAATATGGTTAAGTATGCTACGGCAGAACCTTATTCGTTTCTAGCAATTAACAACACTGCCAGTGATAGAACAACCCAGTTTAGAAAGAATTTCTCTACTATATTACGATTAAATAAGGATAGAGATATGACTAATTTGTGATTGAATTCAATCACAGACTAATTTATAAACTAATTAAATTAAATGGTTTTTTTTTTCTCCATAATATATGTCATGACGGAAACAACTAAATTATACAAGACTTGCTATCATCAGGCAATCGCACTTTGGCATAAACAAAATGCGCAAGGAAAATTCGTAACAATTCGTAAGGGATCGCCCGAATACTTAGCAGTAAAGACGATAGAAGCGGATATTAAGAGTGGCAAGATTAAGTGTCAATTAAAACCAAAAGTGAGCAAAGGAAGTAAGAACAATGAACAGCAACTAGACCAAATGCCAGACGAAGCATTAAAAAGAAAAATACCAGACATAGAAACGGCAAAAACTTCATTGCCTAGACCAAATGCCAAACCTATTGAGATGTCTCCAGCACTTAAGATTGAACAATCTTTACCCAAATCTGTCAATCCCACCCCTGTTGCCGTGCCGAAACAAACTACCACAACACCCGCAAGTAAGATAGAAGCAATGGAGGATGCTTCTAAGGAAACTCCGCCACCACCTAAAGAGGTTACTGAAACTAATGATGTTGATGTAAATCAAGCCATAGCGGATTTAAAGAAAATGAAAGAGGAAAGAATTACACATCAGAATTTACAGATTATGAAAAAAATAATTAATGGTAATTGATAAAATATATTTTATGTGGATATTTATATATTCGCATTTTTATAATGATTAAAAACTCAAGTGCTTTACATCGTTTGCCGATTGGCTTTATCAACAAACTTAACGAAGCAAACCGACCAAAAAGTGATGGGTTTCAACTAAACCAGTTTGAATTGTGGAGTAGCAATGGTGCCCCATTAGTTAATCAGCCACTGACTGAGTTTGGTGACCTTGTCCCGTATGAGAAGAGCACTATTCAAAACACATTAACAGACATTTCTGATAAAAAAGAAAATGCGGATGTTGTTGATTTGGACACTGCCGTTAGCAGTTTGGCTTATTTAAAGAAAGCAGTTGAGAATGCTGAGGCAAGAGAGTTTCAATTGACTTCACCACAAGATGCGAGACTTGACAACATACAAAATTCAGTGGATTTTATTAAACAATCCGTTTCAGGTGAATAAATAATTATTTTTAATTTCTATTATTATTTTTTTAGTATAGTAGTATTGCGAATTTACAATCCCACAACCACACAAAAAAATGGAAAGAAAGGAGATTGAAGTTACTGAGGAGTTGATGACACTCAACAACCTCAGATATGAGTTGCCAGCAAGTCTGGCACTCACTGAGCAGGGAAGTATCTTTAAGAAGAACTTCGCCGATCAGCAAAAGTATGCCAGTGATTCTGGAACTGAAATGATTTTTACATTACAGGCAAGCACTGATTTTGTTTATGGAAAGAATTGCTATTTGTCGTTTGACATTATGGCCGAAGGATTGGTGGCCACTGATGGAAAAGATAATGTTGCTTGTGCTCTTGGTTTCCAGAACACTCCCGCTACCGCTATTTTTGAAAGATTTTTGCTGGAAAGTAAGGATGGTAGCGAACTTGAACGAATTGAAGATTTGAACAAGATGGTGCGAAATATTCTCCCTTGGCATTATCCTTTTGATTACCGCCGACAGGCACAGATGGCGGGACAACGAGAACCACTCAGTGTTAATGCTAATGTTACCGACACTTCAGTTACTGATTTTGCACTTAATGTCCCCACTGCTGGTAGTGTTGCGACTGGTAATTTATTGAGGGTTTGTATTCCTCTTCATTACTTCTCGGGAGTGTTTAATGAAGAAACTCTCATTCCTCCTTCTTTGATTAGTGGTATGAGACTTCGTTTGACATTTGCACCAGTAAATGAAGCATTGACTATCATTGGAACCTCTAATGGTGCGATTCCGACTGTATTTACTACTACTAGTTTGAAATACAGCGTATCAAATCCAGTTGTTATGTTGGAGACATTCTCTCTTGCTCCCGCCGTCCAGAGAAATGTTATGGAGCAGATGGGGAGCAAGGATGGGCTCCCATACACTTATGAAACATATTACAATCAAAAGGCAAATCCAGGGGTCTCCGATGATTTTAATCTCCAAGTGAATAAAGCCGTTGCTCGTGCTCAGTGCTTGTATATCGTAACTCAGAATGTGCTCACCGAAAATGCTAATATTGACAACTTGGGAACTGCTCAAATGCCTTACAGACAATATCAATGCAGTATTGGTGATTGGTATGCTCCGCAACAAAAGATGGAACTTGGAGTTGCTGATACTCTGGCCGCCGTTCAACGAGGATGCGCGGAATTGTATATTAATAATCTCCAAGCGACTATGGGTATTCGTGATGCTTACATGTCTTCGTCTGTTTCTCTTGAAAACTTTCGTAGTTATTATTCTACTTCAGATAAAACAGGACTTGCATCTAACTCAGGATTTGCTACCATTATCCAGACACTCAATCAGTCGCCACATATTGGAGCATCTGGTATTGCGGTTAATAACTCACGAACTGCGGAAGTCACTCTTCGTTATGCGGAAACTTATAATGAAAATCGCACCATTACTGCTTGGTTGAAATATGTCAAAGTTGCTTCTATCTATCCCAGTAGATGTGTCGTAAAACAATAAAAAAATTAAAAATTAATATATATTATAATATATAGCAATGAGTTTTACAATAAGCAATCTTGAAGACGAGAAGCGAACAAAAAAAAATTTCCTCCTTCGTGTCTCCTCAAGCGATAAAACAGAATCCAAATCCGCTTCTACTCACAATGGCAGTTTCGTCGTTGATTTACCAGCAACTGGTCGTAATATTGATATAATCAGTGCTTATGTCGTTAAAAGTATCTCTATCCCAAATGTTTTCCCAAACATACCGAGTTATGCCAACACTCTCACATTGATTAAAACAACGGGATCGGCTACAAAAACGGCAATCGTAACAGCAAATCAATACACCATTGATACATTTATTACCGCTCTTCAAACTGCGATTAATTCAGCAATTACCCCTAACTCCGTAGTTATAACTTTGAACTCCGTTAATAAATTGAATTTTGCTTTCACTGGTGATACATATGCTTTTGATTACGATAACAGCACGATTAGCGATAAGATAGGATTAACTGCCGATATCTCGGCGGCGGCGAGTAGCACCATGCAATCTATAGTCAATCTAATCGGTGAAACGGCCGTTTATGTCCATAGCCGTGCTTTAAATCAGTCTGGTTTAGTTGAAGCAAATGGTAATTTCTCTGTGGTCGGTAAATGTAATTTAGATAAGCCGTATGGAGTCCAGTGCTACTTTGAGAGTTCTAATGATGTCGCCGATTATGTGCCATTTAATACAACAAAAAGTTTAAGGTCTATTGATATTGTAATTAGAAATGCGGGCGGTGAAGTTTTGGAGGTTCCTGTCAATTTTGAAGTTAGTATTCTCTTAAAGGTGTATCATGCTTAATCCTATCGGTTTATTTACATTTGGACTATAATTTCCCTTATTATATATGATATTTTTGGACAATATAGATAAATTGTTTAAGTTGATAACGGCTGTCAACGAGTGCCGTTTGAAACAAAAAAAAGATATAATCCCGTGCGGGACTAATATGGATCAGTTTTATCGGTATTTAAGGAAATACCATGCACCAATTGTTGAGGAAATGACAAAAAAAACAAATATTAACAATCTAGCAGTAGAGATAGAAAAAAAGTTTGAAAGCCTGTATTTTTGAAAGTGTGTATTTTTTTTTGTTTAAATCTGGTCTTCAATCCAGTTTAATGAAGCGTAAATGCTCGCACCTGTTCCTGCCACTAGAGATGCTGACACGGTCAATGTCTTACCCGTTCCAATTTTTAGGTTATAGCGAGACAAATCAATGTAAATAGAAGCACCTACAGATAATATATATGTTAATACTATGTTTCCGCCAGTGCGGGTAGTTCCTGCTGTATCTACTTCGGCTAATGATGTGTTTGTATCGTAATTGCTGTATGATGGTGTGCCTCCAAGTGTCGCATTTAATGTTATCTTTGCTATACATATTTTGTCACTTGTGTTGCTCACACACAAATTTTCAAAATAAATAACATTGTAATTCGTCTTACTATTAAATGTGGCTCGGTTGCGGAGGGTAAATATAGAAGTTTCCGTCGTTCCAATAGTTTTGACATTGTCATACGAATTAGTTATAGCAATAGTGCGGTCAATAGTCCCCTCAACTGCCAAAAACATACTCGCCGTTTTCATTACAACGGATTGAAGGCTTGACGAATATGCCTTCGCATAAGTAGCAAATGCAGCCTGATCTAATGATGGAGTAGTAGCAGTGCTCGCGTAGTTAATCGCATGAATTACTTCCATTCGTCCAGTGCGGGGATTTTCAATTTTTAATGTAATCTGACCGCTACCCAGATATTGGACGACTATTTCAAACACATTCAATTTAGTAAAATCAATCGCGGGGAAGTTTCCCGTATTATCACATTTATCAACATTCCAAGCATACTGACTAACCACATTTTCTACACTTCCCGCCGTTCTGACAACAGACATTCCCGAGTTTGATTGTCTAAAACATAAATTGTCTGCTGGTGTGCCTATGCCGATATCGCAATTAAAGGTAGTCGCGGTGGTAGATGATGGAAACAATGCGGAAAATCTAGCAACCAAGCCCATGCCACTTCTATATTTTGCTCTTTCAATAGTCGTAATCTGTGCGGTTGAATTACCAGAGGCCGATGTGGTCAAAACCGCCATTGAATTAGCAGTTGATACCACCCCGCCGTTTGTTTCTGTTTTGTCAAAGAAACGAGTATTAATGCCATATGTAAATACATTTTGTAATACTGGCGATAAAGTGGCCGTTCTCAATTCTCCGAAGGCCGTTGTTGGTAAAGCATCTTTAATATTATCTATTGATAAAGAAGATGATGACGATGTAGATGATGACGATGGAGTGTTCGTGCTTTGACCAAAAAGGTTCATTTTTATTATATAATATGTAATATAAAACATGCCAGTTATTATTAAAGAATTGCCCGCGGATATCGTTGGCCATATTAAAACCTTTGTCTATTTGGAAAACATAAAAAATATCAACAAAGGGACTTGTGATATATGCGGACTGGCACCCACATTTCAATCACATCCGCCTATAATCGCCGTAAATGTTGATAGTGTGGATTACATAGAATGGTTCACCATATGCTCCGTTGCATGTTTCAGGTGGGAGAGTAAATACAGGAAGCAATACAGAGTGCCCCCATTGATTGTGGTTAAGTATTAGCCTTCTTTTTAATTCTAGCACTTCTTCTTAATGGTGCTTTTGTTTCCTCTTCTTGTGGTGCTTCTTTTTTTTCTTTGATAAACTCATTTACTATTTTCGCACCTATATGAGATATTTTCCTGAGTGCAGTATTTGTTATTTTCCCGCCGTGGTCATTCCATATCTGCTCAAGCAATTTATACTTATCCTCTCTACTAGCACTTTTACCTAATGGTTGATATTTGCATTCTTCGTCTCCGTTATCTAGATTGCTTTCAATTTCATTAGTATTATTTAAATTTAAATATAAATCTATTTTTCGTCTCAACTCCTCTAATTCTGTTTTAATACCTTCTGCCTTAATTTCTTCAGGGTCGGCCACATTAACCCAACTATAACTAAATGAAGTGAGCATATCGCCGTGCCCCAATACATTGCTTACCCACGTATTAAAATTCTCTAATTTCGGATTGGCAAAATTACTATACGACAAACTAGCATATAGTTTTCGCAACATACTGCTCTTCTGCGTGTATTCCGATAGCCAAGGAAAGATTTTGATAATCCTTTTATTTAGTTCATTGTTCTTTTGTTTATCAAGCACACCTTCGCTGTTAATAATAACTGCTTTTTTCTTTTTGAAATGATTTCGTATTGAATTTATTTGTTCTATTACAAACTGGGGAGTAAAAAGGACAACAGGCCTCTCAGTCC
>WBZZ01000364.1:15000-22572 GCA_019918135.1 Paulinella micropora
TTTCCCAGCTTTTCCCTGCGGGCCGGTGCGTCCGTCCTGCCGCGTTTTCTCCTGTCCCTGCAGCGGCGACAGAGATAGAGATAGATAAGAGATAGATAGAGATAGATTAATTTGTTGATAGTTGGAGTTAGCTCTATGATACTCGGTTAGCATACGGTAGTAAAGATACGATTCACTCTGTTGATAACTTCATTTAATGATAATGATTAAAGATGTATTCTGTCGTCCCGAAGCACACATTGCCATCGCCGCGTCGGCATCTCAGTGATGGACTTGACATAGTCAGTCTGTCAGTCTGACAGAGACCTAATATATACTATTTTTACGCAAGCACTGTTTTAATATTGCTGTTGACATTCAAGACAACAACAAAAATTAGTTTTTCATTTTTGTGTCAGATTTTCATTTTTGTGACAGTTTTTCATTTTTGTGACAAAAATTCAAATTTTCAAATTTAACGGTAACATTTCGCGAAAATTTACGATATTTTGCGGACGAATATAGCCGTTAATTTGAAAAATTCAAATTTTCACCCAAAATCAAAATTCCAACCAAAACTGAAATTCCAACCAAAACAGAAAAATCAATTTTTTTTGTTGTCTTGAATGTCAACAGCAATAGAATATTAATACTTGCCACTCGTAGAGCTGAGTGGGAAGCATAAGAGATAAACTTTCATGGAAGAGGTATATATTAATATCAAATTTTATCTATGGTGGAATAACACCGAAACCGCTTCTTGGAAGCGTGCACAGCAATTCTCACAAAAGGCAAACGATTGTCTTCTAGCAAGAAAGGGAGCGAGGGTCGAACGATCTGTCTTTTAATCTTTGAATAAGCATTTGGTTATTAAATAATGTGATAGTGGTCTGCACGCTGATCAGCGCACCAGACTAGGTAAATATATAGCACTAAGATCTCGTCTCTCCTGTGGACATCACCCCCCGAATTATCCGGGAGTCCGGTAAAAAAACTTATGTATAGATTTCGTCTGGCCGGACACGTCTGAAATGCGAATTTGATCCTGGTCTTTTGGCGGCTTTTTGTCTTTGCGTCACTGAGCTAATATAACGAGACATCATTCTCTTTTTTGAGAACTGTGTTTGGTTATATTACCGACTTACTCTTCCATTGAGCTATCGTTTGGGATAGTACATTTGGAGTCCATAGCTAAAGGCTGATTTCTTTTCTGATCTGTCGTACAGACATCAGATAAGCACAAATTTATTTTTCGCTGATCTGTCGCACAGACATCAGAAGAAAACAAACACTCCTACTCATCCTCAAACAAAAAACTTACAAACAAGCAATCAATTTGTCACAAGCTGGCATAACCTTTAGCCCTTGTGCACATTTGGCTTCTGTGTGCTCTTCTACAAGACACCAGACCACACCTACTCCACTCCCTCTTGCTGCTTGCATAAAGCCAAGTAGGACAAGTGCGAAACAAACATCAGACAAACACACAGACAGAGGAAAAACGAGCAAAGCACTCCCACTCTCTGTTCTGAACCATTTTCCTTGCATTTTCTCTGCAGAAACCAGAGGAGATTACACTGGCATCTCTCACACAAGAGCAAGACAAATATCGAAGCACTGTCCGACGACAGACTGACTTCTACAAAACAGCTCTTTTGACCAAACTATCGTTATCTCTGTGCAGGGCCTGACGCCCCATAACTATTTCAACAGAGAAAAGGAAGAAGGAAAAGAAGGTTGCATAGAGTGATAAGAATAACAGAGGAAAAAAAGAAGAAAAAAAAAGCAGACGTGACTCTCATAACATAAGATGGAAGACGAGAATGAGCAGGCTGGTGTGACACCAACTGATTATGGTCCTAGTGAGGGAGGAGAGGAGCAGGAGACTCAGTACTCAGAAGAAGAGTTGGGCTTGGAGGAGGACAGAGCACCCCTCAAGCATCAAAAGAGAATGTCAGAGGAGGAGTTTAAGGCGGCGATAGACGAGAAATTGGCAGGAGGAGCAGGTACGGAGAAGGAGAAAGAGGTTTTGAAAGAGAGATTGAAGGCGAACAAAATGATTTTTGACCCCCCTCAAGCGGGAGGTGTCAAGCCGGAAGACTTCACTGCGGTTATTTGTAAAATACCAGGTGCTGAGCCTTCCCCGGCGCCACGACGGGCAAATCTGAGTATACATGAAGCAAAGATCGCAGAAGAACAAGCACGGCAGTTACTCGATGAGGATTTCATTGAGAGATCGACATCTCCAATAGTTTCCCAACCGAGACTGGTGCCTAAACCGTGAGGAGAATGGCGCTTAACGGTTAACTATGCCCGCGTCAATAAAATTTTAGAGGAGGAACGAAATCCATTACCTACTCTTGAAGAAGGAAGGCGAGTATTGCGGAACGCCAAGCTATACTCAGTCATTGATCTGAAGAATGGCTTCTGGCTAATTCCACTGGATGAAAAGTCCAGATGGCTGACTGCATTTGTAATAGGAATGGAGATATATCAGTGGAAAGTACTTCCGATGGGACTCAAACAGGCCCCGGGACTCTTTCAGAAAGCGATGCAAAGCATGCTGAGTAGCAAATATGATGACCAGACAGAGGGAGGTTTCATGAGGAGAAGAGGACAGAAGGCGGGAGAGTGCGCATTTTGTTACATCGATGACATTATCGTGTACTCCAATACGATGGAAGAGCACATCGACCATCTAACAGACATTTTTAGGCGTATCAAACTATTTGGCCTGAAATGTAATTTGAAGAAATTTCAACTCGCAAAGACAAGCGTGACATATTTGGGGTACGAAATCTCTTACAATAGAGTCTCGATATCCAAAGAGAAGAGGGAGGAGATCATGAGCCGGCAGAGGCCGAAGAATCACACAGAGCTGCACTCATTTCTTGCGATGGCGCAATATTACAGCCAGTTCATACCCAATTGGGGTGCAACTCGGGCTAAGTTGGAGAGAATGATCGACTTTGGTGATTTTGAGAAGTGGGATGATGAAGCCTTAGAAGCGTACAACACGCTCAAAGATCTCATCTACAAAGATCCGAAGGATGGCGGACTCGTGCTGATGATGCCCGACTTTTCGAAGCAATTCGTAGTCGACACAGACGCATCAAAGTTCGCGATCGGCGCAGTCTTACAACAGGAAGATGAGGAGAAAAAGTTGCGCCCGATCATGTTTATAAGTAGAAAGTTGTGCTCGGCGGAGCGAAACTATTGTACGAGACAGAGAGAGGCACTGGCGGTGGTCTGGGCCCTGAAACGGTTGAAAGAGTATTTATGGGGTGGACCTCAGTTTATAGTAAGGACTGATCACCAGAATTTACTATGGCTGATGAATCATGAACAGACTGGCCGTCTAGCGAGATGGCAGGCATTCTTGTCATGTTTCAATTTTACAATGGTCCATCTACCCGGCAAGCGAAATGTTGTCGCTGACAGCCTCTCCAGGCTAGAGTTTCACTCAGAAGTGGCAGCTCTCGTATCATCAGCAGAAATGGAGGATCTATCCCCAGACTGCACATACGAAGTGCATCATATCGAGTCGATGCAGATGGCGAGAGGGGTCCGTTATAACATCGGGTCTACGTCATAGCCCGCAAGGTCCGGATCATGGGATATGTTGTACAGCACATGTCCTCGAGGATGCTGAGTGGTCCTATGAAGCATATGAGAATATGAAGGCGGAGATAAAACAAGAAGAGATTAAGCAAGAAGCATATGCGGAACCCCCGCAGGAGAACAAGGAGGAGTTAGACGAAAACCCTGAGATGATAGGAGTGCAGCTAGAGGATGGGACTATCCACATAGCCTCACCCACTGCATGGAGACAGCAACAGGCTCTCGATCCGGAGTTCAAAAAGCTACTACAGCTATACAAGAACCCGAACGAGCTGAAAATGACGAAGGAGATTAAGGAGCAACAGAAGGAGATGGGGTGGAGAGACGGTCTCTTGTGGTACAAAGGCCAACACGGGCGCTACATTACAACCAGACAAATGGACTCTCTGGTTTCCTGAGAAACTCAGACACATCATTTTTGTCGCTGCTCATAACTGCCCACTACTGGCGCACCCGGGCCGACAAAGAACGCATATGTTCATTTCGAGACGATTCTGGTGGAAGAAGATGAAGGAGAATATTGATGAACAGGTCAATGCATGCATCCCATGCAAGACATCCAAAACACCATTGAAGGCGAATTTTGGCCTGATCGGGACTTTTCCTTTACACTTAGGAATGTTCGAGTTCTTACACACTGATCATGTAGGACCTTTCCCGGTCACGACGGAAGGTTACAGATACCTTCTAACGGCCATAGACAAAGCCACCAACTATGTATGGGTGGTCCCAGTCAAAGACGTTACGGGCGAAACAACAGCCAAGGCGTTGATTGACAGGATCATCTCACAGATTGGGGTGCCGAGAAAAATATGCTCAGATCGAGGCTCTGACTTTAATAATGAAGTCACCGACAAGCTATCTGCATATTACGGCATGAAATGGCAATATGTCACCGCCTATGACCCCAGAGCGAACGGCAAGATAGAGCGGGTGCATAGACCCCTCAAGGCCGCGCTGAAGATGTATTGTATGAAGAAGAAGAACCAAAAGGCATGGGTGGAGGCAGCATCCTCGTTTGCCTTTGCTATGAATTGCCTACCCTCTACAGCGTTAGGTGGTTCAAAAGGTTCCGTCTCGCCATACCAATTGGTATATGGGCGTGAGCCCGCCATCCCAGCCTCACTGCTGCACCCAAAAGATTCATGGGCAGATCAGGATGAGCTGTTTGGGGTGAGACTTCGGGCGAAGATGGAGGCGGAGCAAATAGTACAGGCGCATAGGGAGGCGGAGCGCAGGAAGACTGATGCTGAAGGTGTCAGGCAGGCACACCTGGATCAAGTCAGATTTCAGGTCGGGGATATTGTGTACTACTGTATCATCCTCAGGTTCCTTAGGGAGTCAGCTCGAAGCTGTTCATCCACTGGAAAGGACCATACCAGATCATGGAACAGATGGGGCCTTTGAATTATAAAATCAGGGGCAGAGGAAAAGTTCAAATAGTCAATGTACGAAGGCTGATTAAGTATGATCCCTTCCTACTTGAAGATGAGTCCGTTGATCAAGCACTCAAACGGATGGAGGCTGACTTTAAAGAGGTCCCACCAATCCGTCAGGAGGATATCTCGGAATGGAATGCCTACAGGGCACCAATTGCGGAGAAGGAGGAGGCTGAGCTGGAGAACAAGCGGGCCACCGACCGCAAAAGTGCGGCGGGGACTCAGACCCGCAAAAGGGTGGTCCAACGTGCCGGAAGGAAAGTTCACGGAGGCGCAAATAAGGAGAGCGCAAAATGACCTTATCTACGACCGACCGAGAAAGGCGATAAGGACGGCACGTTTGCAAGGAGTCCATCAAGAGGGGAGCGATGACGGAGATCAAGACCCTCGCGCGGGCAATGACACTCTCGTTCACCCCAGTTGGAAAGAAGGAGATGCGATTAGACATATTTCATGGGCCAAAGACGCTTTTTACTTGGTGAGGCCTGCGGCTCAACACGTAGCCGATGACACGCTCTCAGATTTATATCTCATGAGAGTCATGGCAGTACCTCACAAACGCCATACGCGATCGAATCGAATTCGACTGCGGCACAAATAATACAACCAGTCTTACATTTCTGGAGGAGTCTGGATCCAGTGGAAGATCCTAAAGTAAGACAATACCTTCCAGTATATAAAGACGCCAAGAAACTTGAGACATGGGATGATACCATATCTCCCACAGATAAAGATCATACCGCGTGGACCATACAAGCACTACCACGAGGGGTGCTGGACATTCCTTTTGACTTGGCACAAGGCGCAATCCCTCACAAAATTTGGGACGTCCTCAAACAGTCTACCTTAGACTTAACTTTGGTTGGAGGTCCTCCACCAGGTAAAGGAGTCCGCGCGCGTAAACGGCGTCTATAGTAAGTATTTTTTTTTTCTAGAAGTATTGTGGACCTGATCGATTGCGAATATAGCATTGATCCAATATCGTCCCGACAACCTTACTTAGATATTAAAGCTACTACAGCATTCATTCTTCTAGAGATTAACAAGACACAGCTGACAAAAAATAGGCATTCTATTCTCTTGCTTCGGCAGAGACAGACGAGACGGCCACGAAACAGCACCGTTACGGGATCGCTATTTGAGTGAGCGATGGTATTTCCTGGATACGACCCGCATTAGTACCAGAATGATGATCTCATTAAAGACTCTACAGTCTAATCAAGAACTGATATATTTTAATAACATGAACTGCTACACCGGATTCCATCGATCTTTACTTGTATCGGCATATCGCAAGGTTAGGGCGCACTCAACCCAACTTCGGATATAGTCGTCAGACTTGATCACCTGACACTATATTAAATGATACCGATTTATACAAGGGTATGTCTTCACAAAAAGTAAATGTATTTATGGAAACCGACGACCGGTTATTACATATATATGGAAATGGCGACATTACATTATTACTCAACCATAAAACATTATACTTGGACATACTGCACAAATATCTTATCGACAGAAGAAAGAGGAAGATTTTAATATAGATACTGAATGTGCTAGAGTATATATACGATTGGTACCGGGGCAAGTATCATTGTTGTTTTATAACGGCTAATTCGTGGGTTGATGTATCTTCATACATAACTCTAAACGAATCTAGTCAGAAAAGAAATCAGTTCAAAGCGTATTATGTCGGAAACGAAGTTCCGCCATAAAAAACTGGGAGGGGGTACTGTGGACATCACCCCCCGAATTATCCGGTAAAAAACTTATTTATAGATTTCGTCTGGCCGGACACGTCTGAAATGCCAATTTGATCCTGGTCTTTTGGCGGCTTTTTGTCTTTGCGTCACTGAGCTAATATAACGAGACATCATTCTCTTTGTTAAGGACTGTGTTTGGTTATATTACCGACTAACTCTTCCATTGAGCTATCGTTGGGGATAGTACACTCCTTTAGGAACTCATTCTCGACTTGTCACGATGTAGACTTGACAAGATGACAGATGCGAACAAGAATAGAGACAGCAGGAGTAGCCAATGAAGTCTATCTCCCTCTCAAAACAGGTACCCAACAATGGATACCTCTCTACCATACCTACCAACTTGAACCCACCCTTCTTTTTGTCGTCTTTGGACCCAGAGGACGAGATGGTGGTCGACGCGACCATACTCTGCGAGATGGTGACAGACGTGCCATCTCAGAACACCATACTGAGAGTCCATCAAACCGACTCGGCGTTATAACTCCCCACAGGCAAGGCAATACGAACCGTCAAGAGGAAACCAGAGTTCCCCTAGGAACCCTCAAGCTGATATCATATTTGGAGGCCCCCCTCGTAGGTCATCTTCGATCACTCCGCCAGGCGCAAAGCACTGTGCGAGAGGACAACGATATTTTTTCACAATTACCCTTAAGTTACCCATATCCGTACGCTACTACGTGACATAGGTCAATTTTGGGCGGTACCTCCCTTTAATTTTTATGTCCAATCACTAGACAAGAAGGTTTGTATTATACTTTGATTAG
>WBZZ01000365.1:95000-102500 GCA_019918135.1 Paulinella micropora
GGACCGACCACTGGCGAAAAAGTTGGAGAAGCTGCCAAAAGGCTTCAATCTTGCCAATGTATTTGGTAAACTCAAATATGGGTCTGTGCCAATGTGTTTTCTCTTCATCATGATCGTCGATAAGACTAACGAGGCAGTCAAAACGGGGAAGGTACTAACAAGCCAGGATTTCCTTGAGGAGGCGGGCTTGCCTTTCCCATTCAGGGAGTCTCGTCCCTTGCGCTCGATTACATAGACGAGCTTATCTCTACCCAAGAGTTCCCGAATCCCTATGGAAGATAAGATAGGGACACGGAGTCAGTGTTGGCAAAGCTTGAGCTTAACACAGAAAAGGCAAGTGAGCAAATTCGTCAAGCCTTTCGTACGATTTTTGAGAACACAAAATGTTTTTTGGAGGCCTTCAACATGGTTCTACCCGATTGGAGAAAAGTAACTGTGGCTACCCAAGCGGAAGAAGAGCCTGCAGTCTTGGGCACAAAGTTCATCGAAAAAGCGATCGCTAAGTTCGATGAACTCCAACAGTGTATCTTGCTGCTTGAAGAGAAAAAGTCAACCAAAGACACACTGACTGCGCCAATTTCCGAACAACTTCAGCCCAAGCAAGCAGAGTCTGACACTGCTGATGCCTCCTCCGAGTCGGCGAAAGAAGAAGACGAGGCAGAAGAAACTAATACAGTACCTACAACTCCAAATAAATCTGGGAAGAAAAGAAAACGTTGTGCTACTCCGCAAAACTCGAACAAAAAACAAAAAGAAGGTATCGATTCCGCAACATCGGTGGCATCCTCTCCTTCAGCTGCGGCAAAAGCTCGCACAGCAGCTAACAAACAAACTAGATAGGGAATGAGGGGAGACTTGACACGGTGCTATAATCGTTTATTTGTACTGTGCAGGCAAATTCGAGGATTATACCAACTCATCGCCAAACCCTCTGATAAAGACCTTAACACAAACGCAGAAACTAGTAAAGCAAATGACACAAGATGTATTCAAAGCCTTTGCTCCTCTAGGAAATCTTTGATAAACATCCTGTTGAAAAAAGCAAATTTCCTTTGTATTAAAATCAAGACTTTGGCTACTACTACGCAAGGAAAAATAGTATGAAAAGTCTTTCGGTCGACTATGATGATTCAACACTTTCTAGCAATGGCATCTCTTCCGGTTACGGATTCAAAATGGATTAAAGCAAAGCTGACTATGATCAACTCCATCCCTAATATGGACAGCTTACATGCTTTTGACTATCTTGACAAACCGGAAAACAATCAAGGGGCAAATATTTCGGTTGTTTATTATATTTATTCACCTTCAACAAGTCTAGACTATGTAGGTGAAACTTCTAACTTCTTGCCAAGAATGAAACAAGAATTTCGACAAACGAAGGCATGGAAACATTCAAAAACAAGCTCAAATTCCAACCAGCAGTTGTCAAAAATGGCCGGCAGTTTTGGGTACGAGAATTTCATCTCAGTTCCAATACTCAATCTTGGAAAGCTACCTCACCAAACAAAAGATGAAAAACTACATTCAAAATCTATCAGGGTGCAAACAGAAAAGTGTTTTATTCAGTGGTTACCGCCGAAAATGAACATGAAAAGACCAGCTTACATACAAAAGTTTCAAGGCAAACATAACACACACAAAATGTCTCACGATCCCTTCCAATCAAAGAACAGAAAAAGACAAAACCATGTGTGTGCAGGAACAAAGCGGCTCAATGCTGTTCAAAAATGTGCTGGATGCTCAATGGTCTACGCAATCGAATTAATAATTTGACCGTCTGGGCTGGCCGAAACGGCGTCAACACCCACTACTCTTCCTCTCTTACCTCACTCCTCGATCAATTCGATAACAATGAGAAGGTAACAATCACAAGATATGGGAAGGGAGGAGACAAGACTGACTCTGATTACATGATGCGAGTTTACCGCAACACAAAGATGTATGAACCGGCACCACTGCTACGACTGGGAAAACACGAACAGTCACATATACAACTTTCGTGGACTGGACCTTATTGTCGACTTTCCTCCTCTATGGCAAAACATTTGCTGTTATATACAGAACAACCAATAGCATTCCGTATTGATTCCAAAGGAGCCGTCCTAGACAAAACAGTCAACATAGAACAACTTTGGTACCATCCTAAGGCATGGGAACGTGACATGAAGAAAGCTACACGACATCAAGCAATTAACGTATGGGCACAAACACAAACCATGCCACATTGGAAGATAAAAGAACGAATTGCATCCATTGTGAGATCTCGTTTACTTCGTTATCCAGAGATCCTCAAAAGCTCAAACTACACGATGAAAATGCTTTTCATTGACAACTTTTCCAGAAAAGAGCTTAAGACAATTCCATCAATCATCTTGCAACACATGAAGGTACCACATCAGATTCAGACTGCTATACTATCATTGGCTAAAGTAGTTCAAAAGAACTCGCCGTCTAATAGTATTGCAAAGACTCTCATAAACATACACATGTGGATTGAATCTTTTGACTTCCAGTTTAGTCAACAACCGACATGCTCTTCATTATGTCATAATGGAGTTCATTTCAGTTCTAGACTGAGAAATATGCATGGAGATATGGGAACAAGTGGAGCACAACATGCATCTGCTATCCCCTATCTCGATGAAGAGAGTGCGCAGAAAGAGTTCTGGCAGTCGATAAAACGATACGTTGCCCAAATACGTGACGTCATTTTTGGAAAAACCATGTTCCGGCCAAGGTCCGGGCCGGCCGTTCCAAGACGATTTTCACAAAGCAACAACATAGCGACAAGCAGATACAGAACGAAAAACATGCATTACTCGCTTTATTACAATCCATGGGAATAGCAAAGACTGCGGGCAATACAATGGTTCGAAATTTACAAAAAATATGGGATACCAACACTCAAAATTTCGGTAAATGTATGACGAGTACAACTGCAGAAAAAATAAGTTGGAAAACCTTACAATCGGTGAAAGCCTATATGGAGAAAAATAAACTGGTTGTAAAAGACCTCCGATAAAATAAAAACCAATTATGGGTAGTATGCCCGGTTCTGCTTTGGAAAAGACTAACACAGGAAGTAATCAGTTCTCAGTGTTTCAAAGCAGTTAGTATGACCGAAGAACAAATTTTACGCAAGTATAGACAAGAATACAATAAACGCAAACTAAATCGCTTTGCTCCATTGAATAGAAGGGGCTGTGTCCATAAAGTTATGACCTCCCCAAGGACAAAGACCCTGAAAATAAAACGAGACTTATTTGTATTCAATATCGGTCTCAAAGAAGAAAAATGCTCAAGTATGCAGCTAAAGCTTTAAACTTTCTCGTCCTTCAAATAACAAAATACGTTCCCAATTTCAATCTCAACAAGCTTTCGGATTTAAAAGGGAAAATTAAAAAAAAAGCCCAAACATTGTTTCAAAAATTAGAGAATAAATTGGATGTAGATTTAGATATCCAAACACTCTCGTTTGACGTGAAACAAATGTTTACGTGGTTAGATAAAAAAGAAATCGTGATGTCCCTTCACTGGCTTTTTATGATTCTTAGATAATATGAAGCCACAGGAAAAAGAGGAAAGCAAAGAGAAAAAGTACAAGTCTCGAAAACACTAAGACTTGATATGAATGGACGTATGAAATATGACGTAGGATGGCACCATAGTGCATCACGTGAGGATTATGTAGTATTTACTTTCCAAGATCTATTCGTCACGGGCAATGCATGCTTTCAGCAAATCAAAGGTTGTCCTATTGGAGGCTACCTCTCTTCCCCACTAGCCCAAATCAAATGTATTTTTGACGAGTTTCGTTTCTTAACTATACTGCGTAGGCAGAATTTGTCTAACTTTGTGTTTGGCATTCGACAAGTAGACGACTTACTTTTCTTGTCGCTACCGTACCTGACGACTCAAAGCTTTTCGAACGTCTTGAGCCTCACGTTCAATCACTCAGACATTTAGAATACAAGCAAGCCCAACCTGTATATACAGGGGGTTTAGAGCTTGAAAAACAAAAAGTAGAGGAAGACGAACGATTTTACAAATTGGTTTTTGCAGGCAGTGACTTGAGAATAGTAAAGAAGCCACACTTTGGCTTTCACTCTCGTCCCCATTTCAAAAATTAGCAATCTTTGATTGACAAAGGTACAACACCATACCCACGTCTTCCGCCTCTGTCGTCATACACAGACAACAGAGTAAGAACGGCAACAATCAAGGTATGCTTAGTATGTATCAATCTCAATCTCCAAATAATGAGGTTTTAGAGCAAGCTGTATATCCACTTCTTTTTGAGTGCAGTTATCCGAAATCAATTTTCAAAAAATCGTTAAGGCAATTGTCATCAAGTTCTACCCAAACCTGGGAAAAAATTCAACAACGGTTTTGTCACAAAGACAACCGCATCTACACAAACTTTCGTGATATTCTTATCCAGTCTAACTTTAACTCAACACATAGCTTGCCACCCGTGAGTACCTTTAAAAGGCTACTATGGCAGTAATCCTGCCTTCCTTTTACTACAACCGGCTCACAGGTAGACAAGCTCAAACGATATTTCAATTACTTTCGTTTTAGTAATGACCTTCGTGAAGTTAGTGTGACAGTTATAACTAGCTTTCCACAACGTCAATATAACTAGTCTTTCCACAACCAGAAAGGTCAAAAACAAGTACTGCCGGTTCAGGTCAAATAACAATTTTAAACTGATCCAACCGAGACCATTTTCAAGTACTTCAGAAAAATAAGTGAGCGATTAGACTTTCAAGTTACTAATTTTTCAATAAAAGGCAAGAGGTGACCAGTTGTCCAAGTTGACAGCCTGATCCTCTGACTTACTACTACTGTAAACTTAAAGGGGGCACTCAAGACACCAGAAGAACACATTAAGTTAGTTCATGAGAGTAATGTGAGTGCGTTGCACAGCAAAGGAAAGAAAGTCCCCAACTACATGTGGAGTTGGGGAGAGAGAGAGCAGGAAAGCAATCAGCGAGAGAGAGAGAGAGAGAGAGAGAGAGAGAGAGAGAGAGAGAGAGAGAGAGAGTAAAGATAGGGTTGAGAGAGGAGGAAGAGGAAGCTGAGTTAGATTCAGAGTCAGGGTCAGACAGGGAAAACCTTACCTCTTATTTTACTGAGACAGAAAGACAGCCTACGTTAGGGGGAGATAGTGGAAAGAGTGAGCAAAAGGGAGGAGAAGAGCAGGTGGAGGAGAGGGGGAGAGTGAATAGTCAGCCTTCACCTACTTATTCCACACCAGCAACGACAACGATCAGGACGAAGAGCAAGGAGCAAGTAGAGGAAAAAGAGAAGGAAGACAGAATGATAGTAGTATATGAGAAGAGTTTGGAGCATGAGATGAAAAGACAGAGAGAGGAAGCTTTTTCGTTTGTGTTTGATAAGCTAGCAGGTAAAGCCGAGAGGAGTGTGGCAGATTTGGTAAGAGACACCTCACCAGACTTTGGTCAGAACTTGCACACTGTGTGGGCAAGACTAACCAAAAGGTTTGGTAAGGTGAGTGAGGCCCTTGAAGATGTGCAAGATAAAATAAATGCGATGAATGCATAGACATTTGATGAAGGGTGTGATTATGCGCCGCAGTTTGATGCGTTTGTTGCGTTAGATGAAGAGCTAAAGGCAGTAGGCCATAAAACACCCCACAGAACAATGGAAACAATAATCACTAATGCCTTGCAAAACCCTGAGTATGCATCAGAGGGGGTGAGAAAGGATTGGGGAGGATGGATGAGCACGCTGAAGATGAATAAGAAGCAGCATGCATGGTCTTTTGAGGAATGGTGGGAGGAGTTGGAAGAAAGAGCATTGGAGATAGATAGGAACAAAGAGAGAGAGAAGAAGATGAAGAAAGAAAAACCACACGCAGGGACTCTCAAGATGCCAACAAAAGAGAGGAAGGGCAGAGAGGTGTGTGTTTTGGGTTTCAAAGAGAGAGTGGATGCAAGTGGGGGGATGAGTGTCGTTTTGCTCATACAGAGGGGTCAGTCACTATGCGTAGGGTGCCTGGGGTGTGTTACCTGTTTGAACAGTCAGGCAGCTGTGATAGATCTAACTGTAGGTTTAAACACACCACCAATAAGAAAGGGGGAGGGAAAGGAACAGGAGCGAGAAAGAAGACGTGGAAGAAAGGAGAGAAATGTTTCAACTGTAACATGGAGGGGCATGTTTTCTCCGCATGTGAGAAGGAGCAGGATGTGTGGGGGTGAGCATAGACTGCATGAATGTGAAGAGATGAAGAAGGCGAGAGTCAGGTGAGAAGGAACTTGAGAACCGAGAGAGAAGGAAAGAGAGGAAAAGTGGAACATGGAAAGTTAGGAAGGGGGAGTAAGTCAGACACTTCTGACACAGATAGGGGGAGTGAGTCAGACACGGATGAGGAAGGTGAGAAGGTGAAAGCATTAAAAAGGACGATGAGATTTTTGAAAGGGCGAGACAGAGTAGGCATGGTAAAGGAGAAGGCCCACATGGACAAAGTGATGGTAGTACAAGAGAGAGAAGTATATCGTCAATGTGAGGGGCGAGTGTCAGGTGGGCAGCAATGTTTTGTATGCACGCATGACATGGAGAGTGAGAATGTGTTGTTGCGAGAGGCAGCTTGTGGTTTGTTGAGAGGGCGATTTTGCGGGCTGCATACAGATCAGGAAAGAGAGAGTGAGAGGGAAGGCTTAGCCCCAGTGATGGGGGAGCAAAACATAATTAACCCACCTAAGGCCGTTAGTTGAGAAGGAGAAGAAAGAGAAGGAGAAGCGCTCAAAGCGCAGAAGCAAGAAAAGAAGGGGAAAGGAAAGGCTGAGTCCAGTCAGAAGAGCCCAAGGAAAGGGCAAGGTTATTTTATGGAGTCGGGGAACCAAGGTGACTCTAACGACGACGACCAACGCGACGGGCGTGTGGGAGGCAGCGAAAGCGACAGCGGCGCAGATGCGGACCCGGAGCGGCGATTCCAGCTGGTGGAGCGTGCGGTGCGCAAGTGGTTCCACGACCCGGGCGGAGGACTACAGCATCGGCGAGATGGCGGATGGGAGCCGGGAAGTTAAGGGACCCGGCAGCTTCATGGAAGCAAGAGAATGGGGCAGCGCGCGGCGGTGGGCGGCGCAACAACTGGACTTTTTGAGAGGCTACTGCGTCAGCATAAATTATGGTTACAATATTTACCATCATATATGCAAGATTAGTAGCATAAGGTAGATGAGGCTGTTATTCCTAAATAGGGGGAGCAATGGATAATTTATTAATTAAGTGAATAGTATTTAGTCATACCGGCCCACCCCAATGACTCGTGACAATTACCTATTTTTACCTATATCACTCTAAGTGTAACGGTGAATTAATGCTTTGGCGGTCTGGGGTTGGGGCACTTAGTGACGTGTCATTATTCAAATATCTAAGTAAAAGTAAATTACGAACCCTCTCGTCCAGTGGATTTATGACGGAAATATATATTATTTTCGTCATATAGCGTCTCTACAACTTGTATGTCGG
>WBZZ01000366.1:0-15000 GCA_019918135.1 Paulinella micropora
ACCACCACCCCGGTTTGTAACAATAATGATAATGATAATAATAGTGTATCTCCTGCCAATTGCTGAGCCAAAAGGCCATGTGCATCCAGTCCTCCATTCCATAAGGAAAGTCTCCACACCAATCGGTGGAATAAAGGAAGTGACGGCATAGAACATTACTCTAGGAGCTTTATACCAATCAGCCCATGGAAAGGACCGATGGCCTATGTACTCCCTAAATGATAATAATAATAATAATAATAATAATAATAATAATAATAATAATAATAATAATAATAATAATAATAATAATAATAATAATAATAATAATAATAATAATAATAATAATAATAATAATAATAATAATAATAATAATAATAATAATAATGATGATGATGATGATATAAGTATTATAAAAAAAGTCAAGTGCTGAATGAGTAACCTGACATCCGGGAATTCCCATCCCAATCTAGTTCCTGTTGCCCACGAGCCTCCCTACCCCCTCCCCTGTTTTGCTTGGATCAGAGGCACTGCGTTGAGAGCGGGTTGACATTGCATGTAAACCCACACTACCACCTACACTACCACCTACACTACCACCTACACTACCACCTACACTCCTGGGACTTTCCACACGCATAGGCACAGCAGGGCTGTTAGCGGCACTGCTGTTAACTCGGGGGTAGCGGTGCACAGGGCTCGCCAAAGACGACCCAAAACCTTGCGAAGGCGATGAAGGAGGATCTTGGCCAGCGTCCACGATGACAGACCCTGCCTCGCCAGCTTCACCAGCTCCTACCACAACCATCATAGGCGATCGAGACGAAGGGAGGGGGGGGGGGGGGGGGAGAGAGAGAGAGAGAGAGAGAGAGAGAGAGAGACTTGGGGAGAGGGACCGTCGATGGGGGCGTCGGGGTCGTACTCCACGACCGGCGCCGCGTCGGCCTGCTGCTGCTGTTCGCCGTCGGACTCGTCGTCGTCGGTGCCCAGCTCCACCTCCTCCGCCTCCAGCTCGCGCGGTACGTCCTCGTCTAGGACGTACTGCTCGAACTTGATGTGGCCGATCTTCTTGTAGGCAAAACGCTCCCGCCAGCCAACGATGGTGATGTAGACGTACTCCATGGGGACCACGCGGCCGCGATTGTGGACTTCGTAGCTGGCGATGATTCCACGCACGGCTGGCGGTAGGCGGAAGCCACCCTGCGCGTTGCGCACCACGTCGGCCGCCGTCAGCCAGGCTAACACAATCTTCTGCCACTCCCACGCCCCATCGTAGATGCATCTCTCTCTCTCGTAGCTGGCGTTGAGCTCGTAGGAATAACTGTAGGGCTTGCGCCAGCGAATCCACCACGGGTAGAAAATCTCGCTGCGCTCCGACTTGCCGTCGGAGTTGCAGCAGAATTGCCACCCGTCGGCAGATCACAGCACCACCGTCCAGTTATTACCTACCGAGGTCGGCCGCTCGGGAAAAATGGTGACAGCCCCGATGTGGACAGTGGGAATGTAGTTGGCACGAGGGATACGGAGCTAGCAAACAGAGAGAGAGAGAGAGAGAGAGGGAGAGTGTGTGTGTGTGTGGGGGGGGGGGGGGGGCGTACCGACACACCGTAGGTGTGGCGCATGACGGTGCGCACCGAAAACCGCAGAAGGCAGAAGGCAGACAATCGTCTCCCATTGCGGTTACACAACAACAAGAACAACAACAACACATACAAAAAAAAAAAAAAAAAAAAAAAAAAAAAAAAAAAAAAAAAAAAAAAAAAAAAAAAAAAAACATGAGGGGAGAGAGAGAGAGAGAGAGAGAGAGAGAGAGAGAGAGAGAGAGAGAGAGAGAGAGGCTTACCTCCTTGCCGTCGCTTTGTGGCACCAGGTGTTGGAAGCGCTTGAACCCAGCCCCTATTTCCCTCTGTGATTTGCGGAACATGGGCAGCAGGCGCCTATCTAGCGTGGCATTCTTCGCGATCGCATCTACCCCTAACTCTAACGCAACTATGTCGTCGTAATCCCGCACCCCCACAACGTAGTTGTTGGGGGTGTTGCGGATAATGTGGGGCTTGACTTCGCTAACTAGCTTGCGGCTAATGTCCATGTTGAATGGCCATGGTGTTGTGTATTTTATTTGGCGAGTGAAGCTGGGCGCGCCGCTGTATGTTATGGCACGCGAGCGTGTTAGGTATAGCTGCCTGCGGGCGAGAAGAAGAGGCATGGCAAGCTGTGAAGTGGTAGGCATGAGGCATAGGTTTTCATATGTAAGAGCAGCAGATTGGCGGCGTGGGCGTGGGCGTGGCTCATGAGCAGCTATGTTCATGCGCTGTGTGGGTGGGGGGCGTGGGTAGGGGCGGGTGCGCGTGGCCGATTGCCCACTGTTCTTGTAGACGGCGGCCTGGGCCTTGTAAACGGCCCTGACTGTGACGTCGTAGCCGACGCCATGGACTTGCTTCGGGTGGGGAAGGTTCCACGAGCGCAGTCGGTCGAGCATCACGTTGAGGGGCAGGTGTTCCTCCACTTCCTCCACGATGGGGGCGGCTGGGGCCGAATTTGGAGCAGAGGCCATCGAAAATCTGCAAACACAAGCAAAAAGCATGGGAAATAGGCATAAAATGCAGAGGACACATAGTTCCAACAGTAGACAAGCACAACAGGGCATAAACAGCGACAACAGAGACACACAACACATAGCAAAAGTAAAAAACAGAACATTTCAGAAAAATGAAAAATACAGTCAAAACAGTCAGATTTGACAGGCATAATGTGTGTAGAATGTGTTGTTTTGTGTTTGTTTCATGAACCCTACCACCAGGCATGGAGCAGGCAACATGTATTGTAATGTGGCATGTGTGGTTTGCTCAAACACACTTTAGCGCAATGAAATAGAAAAAATAACAGCAAGTATAAACTTCCAACCCCCCTCTCACATCGACCAGAAACGCGAAATGACTGCAACCAGCATATTTAAACACCCCAACACCCACAGAGTTAAAGCAAACAAAAACCAAGCAAAGGAGACAATGAGGGCGCGTAGGGGAGACACGAAAATAAACATGGCAGCACAGAACAAGAATGCCTGAAGTTGAGAGTGGGCAAGCACAGGCAAGGAATGAAGGGGGGATAGAGTTTTTGAGGCGAATCAGGAGAGCAACACTTGGAAAACAACATGCAAGAGAAAAATGCAAGAAAGAGCACAAGGAACGCATGGAAAAGGAACAAATATAACATGGTGGGACAAGAAGAAACGTGGCAGGACAAAACACACCCAAACGCAGGCAGTTGAACAGATAAAAAAAAAGAATTGTAGGAAAGTGAGTGTAGGTATATGGCAAGCAAGTAGGTTCAAGAATTTTTGAATTTGGTGAAGTGGGGAATGCAAAAACAGGAAGCAAAAAGCACGAACACAGCACGTTGTTGAGAGGGAATCCGAAAACAAAGCCGGACAGCAGAAATGCATTGGAAAAAGCCACTGAGTGGTAGGCTTGAACCTGAAAAGTATGGTGGATTCCATGCAAACTTTAAATTGAGATTTTGTGAAAACTACAAAGAATTTCTTGACACCGATTACAGATTCTGAATTCGGTTGATCTGAAGGATTTATTACTATATTTTTTTAGTATTTTTAAAACGGCGGATTGACTAAAGACCTATGGGGTGTTTAAAAAAACATATGTAATACAGGGGTTTACCGGACCACGAGTGACCGTGCTCGCCCCTTTGTCAAGGTTACTACATTAGGTTTAGAGGTAGGGTTAAGTAAGGGCTAGGTTCAAGGTTTTTTGAGTATTCAAAGTAATCTATCACTCAAACGCAGAGTTTAGGGAAGCTACCCCGCTAAGGGTAAAGAATAACCGAAGAAAAGACTTTTAATGACTTTGGGTCACACAAAATGTGGTGACCTTAACAGAATGGTAATACTCATTTGATTCTAGGCATTCCAGACTATGATTCGCGAATACTCTAGAAAGTGTCCTTGTCAGTAATGAAGGTATTAATAACTGTCCGGCCTATGAACTTGCCTATGACTAAGACTATCCAAATTACCGGTAAATTGACTAGGTGGAGTAACGGGTATTAATAGTACATTACAACGCTCCCCCTTAGTCGCAAGTCATAGGCTATATTAGTGTGTAAATATGAAAAAATAGTGTTGAGGATCAGTTATGGGTTACCCGAAGGTTAAATATCAACTCCCATTTACATCACATCCTCTATGTATGTATATATGTGTAGTCATGCAGTAACATGTATGAAGTATGTATGTGTTCAAAAATTTGCAAGCGCTTCCCGTAGAGGGTAGCAAAATCAAAAAAATTTAGATTTCCTATTCTAGGACAGAAAGAATGATAGAAAGAATTTAAATTGCTAAGTTAGCCAGGGAAAGCCTCGCGGCTGCCGGCCTCGCGTGGCAGTCGGCTACCCAGCCTCGGCTCGACGGCTCTTGACCCCTGCGCAAAACAAAGCTGCTGCAACAAGCAACAAACTGCACAAAACACTCAAAGCAAATATAGGTGAGTGGACACGCAAATCCCGAAATTACTTGAGCTTTACCGTAAATTTGTTAAGTAAATACTCGAATTGTTCTTTCGGTAAATATTTTGTCATTACATCACCTATCTGCTTCTTCGTACCTACTTTTACAAACTTAATCTCACCGTCTCTCTGTAGGTGGTGCATAAAGTGTAATTCTAAAGGTAAGTGTTTAGTTCTATTACCTGACATATCCCTTTCTGCCGCTAAGACTGTTTGAGAGTTATCCTCGAATAATTCTATCGGGCTCTTTTGGTCTATGTTTAGTTCTTGTGTAATGTGTTTTAGTGCAAGTCCCTCTCTAATGCACTCAGTTGCTGCAAATATTTCAGCATCATTGGATCTCAGGGCGATGCGACTCTGTCGCTTTGATAACCATGCAACTGGATCGCTGCCCCATAGGATCACGAATCCAGTGCGGGACTTCCCTGTTTTCTTACAAACTTTATGAGCCGCGTCGGGCCACATGGAAAGTTTTGGATAGGTTTGCCCTTCTTGCTCTGACTTAGGCTCATGGTAAGCTAAACCTCGATGAGAGTTAACTAAATAACGAAAGATTCTGCCTAACATCGCATAAGTTATTCCCTTATCGATAGTTTGCATGACACTTGCCGAATTTAGTGCTTGTTCTATATCGGGTCTTGTCATCTTTGCGAGAAATAGCAAACGACCAACTAGACTAGGAATTGAAAATTTTCGCAAGCTAGCTGATTCCGACATCGGTTCCGTGAAATGTTCTTGCGCTGGAGTACTAACGGGTTTAGCAGAATCGTAGCCTACCTCTTTTAGTATCTGCTGCTGATATTTTCGCTGATGCAAAATTATTTTCCCGTTCGATTGCTCTATCTCTATTCCTTTGAATTCACGAGCAATACCGAGTCTTTTGAGCGGGAAATGTTTTTCTAATGCGGACGCAAAACGCTCATATGCTTGTTTGTTTGGTGCGGTGAACAACAAGTCATCAACATGAAATATCCCTACTATCGCCTCTCTCAAAGCTTTATCATTTTCTACAAACATACATAAGTCTAATCTAGCAACCTAAAACCTAGTAGCTCCTCTAACTTGGGTGCTAATA
Source organism: Paulinella micropora (assembly GCA_019918135.1). Lineage (NCBI taxonomy): Eukaryota > Cercozoa > Imbricatea > Euglyphida > Paulinellidae > Paulinella > Paulinella micropora. The sequence continues at coordinate 5,576 of WBZZ01000366.1, forward strand.
TCTCATACCATCTTCTTCCTGCCTGGTGCACCATATAAAGCACCATCTATACGCCATATCATCCCCTCATGCCCTTCTCTATCTACACTCTCTGGCGCATATGCATAAACAGGGTCATTCATACGAGCATTTAGGTATGCATTTTTAAAATCTATGCCGTATAGTTTGTGTTTGTGCCAGGCAGCTAGTTTGGCGAGAAATAAAAGTGAATGGTGCGCGGCGCAAGGAACAAAGAGCTGATCTGGGTTATAGCTAACACCGGGTTCTAACATATCTCCCCGTAAAGCTAAACGAGACTTTATGAACTTTTTCCCGTTCTCATCTAACTTTACTTTGTGAACCCATGTCAATCTAACTATCTTACTAACTCCTGCCTTGCTTGCCTCCTTATGGGGTACCCATGTGTATGTGTTAAAGGATTGAAGAGCTTTTAGCTCTGTTTTCATACCCTCTAAAACATCTTTAGCTGTCAAACCTTCCTCTATGACATCTTTGGTTAATGTGGCTCTGGACTTGTGTAATGTGGCTCTGGACTTGTGTGTATAATTGTTGTGGATAATGTGGCTCTGGACTTGTGTGTAGGCGTGTATGTTTGTGATCCAATGTATTCTTCTCCACATGCTCATTTTCATGCTCATTCTCATTCGCATCGATATCAACATTCTCTGTCTCCCCCTCAACTTCATCAAAGTGTGTTGTTGGGTGGTCGTTGTTGACGTTGTGCGGTGACTTAGGTGATTGAGGTGGTGATTGGGGTGGTGATTGGGGTGGTGACGCTTGTGGAGATGTGTGTGGTTGCTCGCTCTCATTCTCATTCTCCCCTTCAGAGTCATCATTATCCCACGACACTAGTTTAGGAGGATGAGCTTGTTTACCGATTTTGTGAATATTAAATCTCACATCTCTCACTCCGGAAATTATCTTCTTACCATCCCATACGCCGTATAGTTCCCGAAATAGATCATATCCTACTAGCATCACCTTTTTCCCTCTGTACTCTCCCTTCCGCACTTTAGTCTTAGGTATATGTAACACACCCATACATCCTATTGGTTTTAAATGAAAGAGTGTTGGTTTTCTACCTAACAGCTGCTCATAAGGCGAAATTCCTTTGCGTTCCCCGTGAATTGCCGGTAGTATGTTGTGAATGGTTGTTGCTGCGTGTTCTAATTCTGCCCAGAATTGCGGCGGTAATTTAGCGTGATATCTCATTGCTCGTGCAGGCCCCGCCGTAATATCATTCACTTTTTCCGCAATAGGATTCCCGTCTTTATCGTTTGTCGCGGAGGTTTTCCAAATAAAGCGAATATTTTCCCACCACTTAATGACTTCCTCCAGAATATGGAATTCTTGATCTGCGCGAATTTCCTTTACTTTGTTTCCTGTCTGTCTCTCATAAAAGGCTACAGCTTGTTTTAAGCAATCTACAAATTCATTCTTATGGGCTAAATAAAAGTCAAGAATGAACAGTGAGTAGTCGTCGGTGACCGAAAATTTATACCGTTTACCACCTATTGATCTAGTTGCCCACGGTCCTGATGTGTCTATGTGTAGAATTATACCTGGCTTTTGGGCTCTTTCTATTGTATTAACTGCAAAACGTGGCAAACGTTTAGACTTTCCTATCATGCAAGATTCGCAAAATCTCACATCGCTCTCGTCACCAACTAACTTAATGTTCAATTTTTTTGCCAATAGGCGCATTTTTGTTAACCCATAATGCCCACAGGCATAGTGAAAAAGCTTGATTCCTATCTTTCTAGGTTTGTCTGACTTTCTGGGGTAAGCTTCATATAATACTATATCTACGTGTAATTCTTTCTCTCTCTTATTTACTTCATGCTTACTTGTCTCGTTTTTGTTCTCATTTGTGGGGCTTCCCTCCCCTTCTACCCAATTGTTGCGAAAGGATCATATCTTTCGTTGACTTTCAATGGTTCATCATATTCGTCATCCCATCTATATATCATACTCTTAGTTAATCTTCCCCTTACTAATATGTCACTCTCGTTAATGTGGATGGGGTGTTTGAGTATTACTAACTGTCCGTTTTGGTGGTTGACTGATCTGTTGTGTCTGTGGTCCATCTGTCCTGTAGAGACTATGCTAACTGGTAAGGTAGTGTCGAGTAACATCTTCTTTTCTACTGCTCTAGGCCTTCCTTTCCCATCTATCACAGTCAGCCTAGCTCTTCCTGACTTACTTAACTCCCTTTCTCCATTACCTGTCAGTAGTTCTACCGGGTCTATCTCATCGACATCCGTCAATCTGTCTTCTCTGCATGATATGTCTGTGCTTGCTCCACTATCCTGTACTGTCATGTCTCTCTTTTTCATCACTCTTTTTCTCACATGTATCAGTACATGCTCTGTCTCTCCTTCTGTCTCTGTCTCTGTTTCTAGTTCACCCTCAGAGACTCCTCTACCCTCACCTTGTCCCTCTTCTGTGAGTTGTGGAGGTGTAGTGATGGGACTCTGTCTGACTGCTCTCTCCAAGTACATTCCTTCTATTGCTCTTACTATGTCAGTCAAAAAGTCATCTCTCTCTAGCTCGCCACTCACGACACGCATCACTTCTCCATTCATTCCTCTCACGCACTCATTCATCAACGTTTTAGCTATTTCATTTATATCTTTGAAGGTTATGACGGGAGGGTTGATGGGTTGCGTGTTTGTTGTCTGTGTTGGTGGGAGTGCTGTGATTGGTCTAGAACTAGAGATTTGGAGTTGTTGTGAGGTGGGACCTATTTGGTTGCCAAACTTGTTGACAGAAGTGGGCCCAAGTCGTTGCTCTCCCTCATCCACTCCACTCTCTTCTTTCCCTTCTCTGCTCTGGCCGGTCCGCTGACTAGAAAATGGATTATGTTTGCGTGGTTGTTGCGGAATATTTTGCGAGACTTGTGGACTTGTGGAAAGTTTCAAATTCCCCGAAAACGAGTCTTTGCGTAATTTTATGAGACTTTTCCAATGCCGCAGCTTTAAGACCTCGTTCGTCTGGGTAGTAAGGAGATTTGGGGGGACGCAACACGGGACTTACCGACAAATCCAACTCCGGATAATCTGGGTCTTGTGTGGCGTGATATCCGCAGTACCTCGCATAAGATAATCGTTTCGCGTGATTTGCGTATATTCCTTTTCCTTTTAATTTTTCAACGGAAACATTACACGGTTTTTTGTGTCTGTTTATTCCGGCACATTTTGTGTCAGGCGTGACTCCGTAAGAACTCTCAAGCCTCAAAGGAGTTTCGTTAGGGTTAGGGGTGACTGGGGAACATCGTGGGGTGGCGGATACTAACCGCTCTTCCTTGCCTTCTCCCCGTAGTGAGGAGGGACCTCGTAGGGTGGCCGATACTAACCGCACTTCCCGTCCTTCTCCACTCTCACTATGTCTATTCCCTACCCTAGGTGTAGTCTTTGTATCGTTCAAAAGGGCTTGGGGACTTGTAGATTTGTGATGAGGTGAGCTTGGTTGCTCGTCATCTCTTTCTCTTTCTTCCTCATCATCATCGCTCTTATCATAAGTGTTCCCCATATGGATTAAAGCAACGTTTGTATCAGAGTCACTTTGTTTGTCTTCGTTTTTGTCGTTGCCGGTTGTTATCAAAGTGAGTGCTTTCTTTTTCTTATGAAAGGGTTTCTTTTTGTTTTTGTAATTGTTCTTTTGTTCGTTCTTTTCTTGTTCCGTGCCTTTGTCTTCCGTTTGATTCCGTTTTAATTTTCCTTCTTTGCGGAACTTTTCCGAAATCACCGGACAATCTCATGGTATGGCCTTTGGCATCACATCCGAAACACGTGACTTTGAGCGTCCAGTTTGGAGCTGTCTTTGGTCCCGGTTTATTGTCTCCCCTTTTCCCTTTATTATCCATCAGGAGATTGGTCTCTTGCCGCTGCTTGCCATCCCGAGATTTCTTGTTGTTGTCTTTGCGAATTTGAGTTTTTCTCTCACGGAAATTGTTACGTCTTTCTTTTTCTTCCCACATTAACCATCTTTCCCTAGATGCTTCGCATAGTTCCGAGAAATTTGGTCTTAGTCTGGCCGGGAGATCATAGTGGTCCACCTGAAATTTATCCCCGAAAGCTGGATGGTAGCGCAATTTCTTAAATAGCTTTCTCTTTGCTTCCTCATCGGAAAATGGCGCCCCACGTAAACTTTCAAGCTGGATTTTCTTTGCGAGAAATTCATTTAGCCAGTCTACATACCTCTGACCTGCCCTTGGTCTCGTTCTCTCAAACTCTTCCTCTAACATGTACCTACCTGCTCCGGAAATGCCTCCCCATTGATCTCTTACTACTATCAACTCTTCAATGGGTCCTTTCGTCTTCTGTGTTCGCAGGAAATTAGATACATTGTCTTTGGAAAAAGCCACAGACAGACATAACTGCAAAGTTTTCATCCTTTCATAATATTTCTTCTCTTTGCGGATAGCTGTCTTTCTTCTTGTGTGTTGTTTCATAATTTGTCTTTTCTTTTTCCTCGCTTCTTTCTCTTTCCACTCTCTCTTTTGTTCTGCTGTCATTTTATCCCAACCTTCTGGCTGTTTGATATCTTCTTTCTTTGTCTGGGGTCTCTGTCTTCCTCTCTGAGAGGTGTCTGACTCTTCATCTTCCTCACTATCACTTATGGGATTGTCGGGCTCTTCTAAGTCTTCTGCCGTCTTAGCCCTTGCTTCGTCGTAAGGAAAATCCCTTTTGGCTTCAGCTGGGTCGGCTAATGCCACAGATACCATCTCTGCCACGTGGACAGATATCCCCTGCATGTGCTTCTGAAACTTGCTTGACCAAGGCCAAAAGCTTTGGTCGTTGCCCTCGAATATGGGCACTTGACTCAATACGTGCTTTGGCACGCTTGCCTCCTTGACAAGGCTCATAACCAAAGTAATCTATCACTCAAACGCAGAGTTTAGGGAAGCTACCCCGCTAAGGGTAAAGAATAACCGAAGAAAAGACTTTTAATGACTTTGGGTCACACAAAATGTGGTGACCTTAACAGAATGGTAATACTCATTTGATTCTAGGCATTCCAGACTATGATTCACGAATACTCTAGAAAGTGTCCTTGTCAGTAATGAAGGTATTAATAACTGTCCGGCCTATGAACTTGCCTATGACTAAGACTATCCAAATTACCGGTAAATTGACTAGGTGGAGTAACGGGTATTAATAGTACATTACAACGGTATCAGGCTGGTTTTCAAGTGAGTAGAGTAAGGGTTTGTAAAAGCGTTTGGTCTCCAGGGCTTGTGAGGTAGGCTCGACGAAAGTTCTGAACAGGAGGCCTGTGATATTGAATTGGTTTTGGTCGTGTAGTAACGGATGTAGGTAGGTTAAATTGGAAGGATATTAATAAATAGTACAGCCAGTGGGAAAAATACAAGTTGATATATGCAAAAAAGGAAATTGCTATGGTAAAAAAAAAAGGAAATTTGCCAGTGCGCCTGGGATGGAAAAATACTGGTAAAAAATAAAAAGTAAGATACATTGCATGAAAAGTTGTATTGTATTACAATAGAATTATCGGTTCCTTGATAAGTTGTTTACGGAGTGGCGTTTAGGTTAGGTACTGGAGTACTGATGGTTATTGTTCCTTATGAATCGGAGTAGTGGTAAAGTGCAATGTGAAAAAACTTATACAGTTTTTCTTGAAGTTAATAGCAATTAGAGTAGACTCGGAGGTAAAGTTCTTTTCGGCAAGTTTGGCCCGGAGAAATTACTATAAATAGGTTTGTGGGTGGCTATGCAGAGACGTCCAGATTTGGAAGTTGGAGTAGTGGTACAGTTATTCTAGAAGGTACATTCATTCTCAGTCAGAAAGTATTAGTCATTGGAGTAGAGTTATAGTTCCTAATGAGCAAGTTATTAGTCCCCCGTAGTAAGGCCGGGAGCCTGCAGGGCGGTCGGAACAGAGAGTATAGTTTAAGGTTCAAGTAAAACGATCTTACCACGGTCGCACAGGCTTAACTTCAAGTTGTGTTGTGAGGACCAACTTTGAAATTTACATATGATATAAAATCCTTTTGCCACATTGAAGTTCAACTTATGATATTAAAATATTATTGTATATTCAAGTTTCACAACTTGGCAAAAAATAGAAGGCAAAACTTTATTAACATTTTGATAACTTCAGGAGCTAGGTGAATACATACGCTTTTTCCGGTATCCGACTGTAACAGGCTTAATTACTTCACTGCCAGACAGGGAAGGAACGAAAAGGGGTAGTTTATTCGGTGACTGTATTACTGTAGATGGGACATTGCCAGGACTGACATTGATCAGCGGTGAAATGTGCGCTTCGGCCGCTGCGTAATTACTAAGATGGATGGGTGGTGATGATCAGATCACTGTTTGACTCAAGCGTTAAGGGGGTGCCAAGAGGGCGCGGGGGGGGGGGGGGGGGGGGGGGGGGGGGGGAGAGAAGGAGGGGAGGATGGAGTGGATTGGTAAACTGCTGCCTGGTGCTTCTGTGATGTTCTTGGCCTTAGCCCCCGACCATGACAAGAGCAAACTAGACCAGCAGAATGTTTCAAGATCAGAGGACGAGACAAAAAATGAAAGGCCAGACAGACATAAAATCCTTCGACTTTGCTACTTGGTGCCCAGCTGTCCCGGTTGATAGCATGAGCCTCTGACTTGCGAATGTGGAAAATTTAAGATACAGGTGGAGATGGGGGAGAAAGGGGGGGGGGGGGGGGGGAGGCAGGGTTGGTGGTGGGATCATAACTGCGATCAAGCGCAAGATATAATGAGCTTGTAATCATATTGTAGATAAGTATATATATTTTTATATCATGATATGCATGTTCGATTGGTGCAGGATGGAGGAAACAGAGAAGGGTACGGGACGCAGTTGCGGCTAGCCGGGAGGAGGAGGAGGTACGCCAGCCTCTCTGCACAAAGAGAAAGAGAGAGAGAGAGAGAGAGAGATAGATAAAAGGGGAGGACCAAGGAAGGAAGAAGAAAAGGGAAGGAGGACGGGGGGGGGGGGGGGGGGGGGGGGGGGAGGGGAGGGGGGCGCAAAGAGACAAAGACCCGTAGGTGAAGACGTGGTTAGGTGCTGCAGCAGCAGCAGTGGCGAGGGATGAGGCAGTGTGCTTTTTCGTGGGCAGGTTGCTGTTATGAGCCGACGACAGCGGCACCCGGATGTGATCCTTGCGCTTACCTAGGGAGGTGGATAGATGGATGGATGGGAAAGAACTTGTGACCCAAAGCAAAAAGAGGAAGGGAATAATAATAATAATAATAATAATAATAATAATAATAATAATAGTGCTTCTCTGTCAATGGCTGATGCAAATCTGCACATGCGCCTCCATCGTCTCACCCGTGAAGGGAGTACGAAGAATTGACGATAGGCTCTAATAATAATAATAATAATAATAATAATAATAATAATAATAATAATAATAATAATAATAATGTATTCTATTGTATTGTATTTTATTGTATTGTATTGTATTGATCGGTCATGGCCGAGCCCCAGGGCCTTGCGCCTTCATACCTTGACCCAACAGTCACAATATTGAATGCTGGGGAGGGAAGAGTGACTCTAACCATCTCTGAATAGCTACCCGCTCGGCGTGTCGGGTAGCTGGCAGGGAATCAACTGCAAATGATTGATGCTCCCTATGAGAGAGTTCCACAAGACTGAATATTGGTCGAATGGAAGTACTCAAAAGGGGGTAGCGCATGAAGACGTTTTGTGGTAAGTGTCTGGGACGCCTCGAAACCCGTCACCACCCCTAGATCGCGGAATGTGTATACCCACGTGGTGTATATCTTATAAAAACAACACAACGACATAGCTTCGGAACCCACAACAACACAGCCTCACAACCACATAGCCTCGAAACCAACACAACGACATAGCCTCGGAACCAGTGGGAATAGGCCCCACCAACTCCTCTTCCCATAGGGTGCCATACTGTGCACCCCTGCATTAATAGTAGTACTACTACTACTACTACTACTACTACTACTACTACTACTACTACTACTAAGAAAGAAAAAGAAAGAGGGCAGGAAGGAAAAGGAAGAGAGATGTGTATGAAAAGTAAAACTGTATGAGTAAACAAAGAGGCAAGAACAATAGAGGGACGAGCAACGTACATACATACATACATTCGTACGTACGTACCTACATACATACATACATACATACGTACATACATACATGCATGCATGCATACATACATACATACATACATACATACATAACATACATACATACATAACATACATACATACATGCAAACATACATACATACATGACATACATATCATGCATATCATACGTACCTCGCCTGTGAAAGTTTTTATCGCTACATACATACATACATACATACATACATACATACATACATACATACATACATAATATACATAACATACATATCATGCATAACATACGTACCTCGCCTGTGAAAACTTTTATCGCTCCATACATACATACATACATACATTCATACATACGTACATACATACATGCATAACATACATAACATACATAACATACATAACACATATCATGCATAACATACGTACCTCGTCTGTGAAAGTTTTTATCGCTACATACATAAATAAATACATACATACATACATACATGCATACATACAAAACATACATAACATACATAACATACATATCATGTATAACATACGTACCTCGCCTGTGAAAATTTTTGTCGCTACATACATACATAACATACATAACATACATACACACATAACATACATAACACACATATCATGCATACCATACGTACCTCGCCTGTGAAAGTTTTTATCGCTACATAGATAAACACATACATACATACATGCATATACATACATAACATACATAACATACATAACATACATATCATACATATCATGTATAACATACGTACCTCGCCTGTGAAAATTTTTATCGCTACATACATACATACATACATACATACATACATACATAACATACATAACATACATACATACATAACATACATAACATACATAAGATACGTATCATGTATAACATACGTACCTCGCCTGGGAAAAATTTTATCGCTACATACATACATAACATACATAACATACATACACACATAACATACATAACACACAAATCATGCATACCATACGTACCTCGCCTGTGAAAGTTTTTATCGCTACATAGATAAACACATACATACATACATGCATATACATACATAACATACATAACATACATAACATACATATCATACATATCATGTATAACATACGTACCTCGCCTGTGAAAATTTTTATCGCTACATACATACATACATACATACATACATAACATACATAACATACATACATACATAACATACATAACATACATAAGATACGTATCATGTATAACAAACGTAAAAATTTTATCGCTACATACATACATAACATACATAACATACATAACATACATAACATACA
>WBZZ01000366.1:20000-22500 GCA_019918135.1 Paulinella micropora
GCCACCCAGTGTTGTGATGGTCAGTAAGTAAGTAAGTAAGTAAGTAAGTAAGTAAGTAAGTAAATATCTATCTATCAATAGAGAAGTCATTGTACGTAAGTATGCAAGTAGGTATGTAGGTACATAGGTAAATAACAATCTATCTATCTAAAGAGGGTTTAATACTACTACTACTGCTACTACCACTACTACTACTACTACTACTACTACTACTACTACTACTACTACTACTACCACTACTGCTACTACTACTACTACTACTACTACTACTACTACTACTACTACTACTACTACTACTACTAATAATAATAATAATAATAAAAATAATAACAATAATAACAATAATAATAATAATAATAATAATAATAATAATAATAATAATAATAACATATCTTTATACACAGGGAAGATCCACCACCGAGCCTTGTAATTGTAAGTATGTAACTATTTAAGTAAATATCGTTGTAACGACCTACCAATCTATCTATCTATCTATCTATCTATCTATCTATCTATCTATCTATCTATCTATCTATCTATCTATCTATCGAGAGAGAGAGAAGTCACTCTGTGCATGTAAATATGTATTGTAGGTATGCAAATATCTATCTACGTATAGAGGGGCGAGACCCACATATAGATAGATAGATAGATAGATAGATAGATAGGTTTAACCGATCAGTCATATGATCGTAAACAGTGTTTAAGCATATCTGCATCTATGTATCTATCTATCTATCTATCTATCTATCTATCTATCTATCTATCTATCTATCTATCTATCTATCTATCTATCTATCTATCTATCTATCTATCTGTCTGTCTATCTATCTAAGTAGCTATGCAGCTATCTATCTATCTATCTATCTATCTATCTATCTATCTATCTATCTATCTATCTATCTATCTACCTACCTACCTACCTACCTACCTGCCTACCTGCCTATCTATCTATCTATCTATCTATCTATCTATCTATCTATCTATCTATCTATCTATCTATCTATCTATCTACCTATCTATCTATCTTGGTGGGGTGCCTTATGTGTGCCTAGCCATACGCCTATAAGTCACATGCCGAAATAGCGATGGGAAGCACAATCCTGTTCCCTCAGGGTGCCCTTTCTCGCTTGTCGAGCCCGGAATAAAACCCACAGTGCTCTGTCGGTTTATACTAGACTGTCGAACAGTCTCGAAACTCCATCTGCTTACTGGGCCCTCTGTAATGGAGGTGGGAGCTCGTTCTGCAAGGGGCGCTTATGGAACGAGCCCTGGCCCCGCCTGGTACTAGGGAGCTTTGGTATTGCCTGTATCAGTCCCTTCCGTGCAAACATCACGGCTTAGCTGGGCATCGGGTTAATACTTTACCCACAGACTTCCTGGTTGACGAAATCAGAAGCTCCTTTTTTCTGACATTAGTCGATATTTCATCTATCTATCTATCTATCTATCTATCTATCTATCTATCTATCTATCTATCTATCTATCTATCTATCTAGCCATCTACCTACCTACCTACCTACCTACCTATCTATCTATCTATCTATAGAGAACTGACCGACAGATGGCCTTGATCCCTGCCCGGGACTAAGAGGAGAATTTGCATCTACAAACACATACAAACATACATTATATAGATATATATGTATAAATATATGTGTGTGTAAGTATGTTGATCCCTGCCCGGGACTAAGAAGAGAGTTTGCATCTACAAACACATACAAACATACACATATAGATGTATATGTATAAATGTATGTGTGTGTAAGTATGTTGATCCCTGCCCGGGACTAAGAAGAGAGTTTGCATCTATACAAATACATACATGCATAGATGTATATATATAAATGTATGCATGTGTATGTATGTTGATTCCTGCCCGGGTCTAAGAGGGGAGTTTGCATCTACAAACACACACAAACATACATATATAGATGTATATGTATAAATGTATGTGTGTGTATGTATGTTGATCCCTGCCCGGGATTAAGAGGGGAGTTTGTATCTACAAACACATACAAACATACATATATAGATGTATATGTATAAATGTATGTGTGTGTAAGTATGTTGATCCTGCCCGGGACTAAGAAGAGAGTTTCCATCTACAAACACATACAAACATACATTCATATAGATATATATGTATAAATGTATGTGTGTGTAAGTATGTTGATCCCTGCCCGGGACTAAGAAGAGAGTTTGCATCTACAAACACATACAAACATGATACAAACTCTCTTCTTAGTCCCGGGCAGGGATCAACTTACTTACACACACATACATTTATACATATCTATATATGTATCTACAAACACATACAAACATAAATTTATATAGATGTATATGTGTAAATGTATGTGTGTGTAAGTATGTTGATCCCTGCCCGGGACTAAGAGGGGAGTTTGCATCTAAACGAACACATACATGTATAGATGTATATATATAAATGTATGCATGTGTATGTATGTTAATCCCTGCCCGGGACTAAGAGGGGAGT
>WBZZ01000366.1:40000-42500 GCA_019918135.1 Paulinella micropora
ACACAATACGTTCAGCTCTCCACTGTCTGGTGTGTTCATCTGTCCGCTGTCTTCCTTGGCCTCTTCCTCTGCCCATCCACATAATGCGTTCATCTCTCCACTGTCTGCCTTGGCTTCCTCTTCCCCTGCCCATCCACACAATGCGTTCATCTCTCCACTGTCTGCCTTTACTTCCTCCCCCCCTGCCCATCCACACAATGCGTGAGATTGCTTTCTCTTGCTTAGTGGAGAATTGGGAAAGAAATATGGCATAAGGAGAAGGTGTGTGTGTGTGTGTGTTGGGTGGGGGGGGGGAGCCTTTCTACACATATTACAGCAGCAATTCCAGAAAAATACACGCATAAATATAGGCATAGAGAAAGAGAGAGAGAATAGAGAGAGAGAGAGAGAACAGAGAGAGAAAGAGAGAGAGAGAGAGAGAGAACTGAGAGAGAAAGAGAGAGAGAGAGAGAGAGGGGGGGAGAGAACAGAGAGAGAGAATAGAGAGAGAGATATAGATAGATAGATAGATAGATAGATAGATAGATAGATAGATAGATAGATAGAAAGAGAGAGAGAGAGAGAGAGAGATAGAGAAAGAGATAGAGGTTATAAACAAAGACCTGTCATCAGCTCCGGGGGCTTTTGAGAGAGAGAGAGAGAGAGAGAGAGAGAGAGAGAGGTTATAGACAAAGACCTGTTATCAGCTCTGGGGTCTTTTGAGCGAGAGAGAGAGAGAGAGAGAGGTTATAGACAAAGACCTGTTATCAGCTCTGGGGTCTTTTGAGAGAGAGAGAGAGAGAGAGAGAGAGAGAGAGAGGTTATAGACAAAGACCTGTCATCAGCTCCGGGGGCTTTTGAGAGAGAGAGAGAGAGAGAGAGAGAGAGAGAGAGAGAGAGGTTATAGACAAAGACCTGTCATCAGTTCCGGGGGCTTTTCCCAGCGCGTTTCGTTCGTGACTTGATTCCAATAGTATTCTATGGGAGGGGGGGGGGGGGAAGGGAGGGAGAGAGAGAGAGAGGGGGGGGGTGGGGGAGGAAGAGAGAGAGAGAGAGAAACATATACATATAACATGACCTAATGGTACTCTAGGAGAAAGAAAGATACACATATATGTATATCATAAGCTATCTACAGATACGTATACATACACATTAAGGACGAGTGAAAATTTTCGGCCAGTGATTTTTCACCGCAGAATACGTTGTTTTTGCACACAACTTTGAGTGGCCGGAATTCTTCCCTAGTATTGTCACCGCAAGATACGCTTTTTTTTTGCCAAAATTTGAGGTGGCCGAAATTTTTCACCACATAAAAGCATTCACCGCCAATTACCCTGGTAATTAGTCTTAATGTGGTTAGCTTCCCGGGGAAATTGCCCGGGGCCGATCGGACCTTGGGCAATTTCCCCGGGAAGCTAACCACATTAAGACTAATTAGCAGGGTAATTGGTGGTGAATGCTTTTATGTGCAGTCGTCCATATACCTTCTCCTTCAGGCGTTTGAATGGCTTTCCAGGGATGCTCCTCAACAGTAAGTGCTTCAACGACCTCCGTCCTACTATGTGCATACATGAAGCATATGTACGTATGTATGCATGGATGTATGTAGCCTATGTATGTATGTTGTATGTAGCATAAATATGTGTATATATATATATGTATGTATGTATGTATGTATGTATGTATGTATGTATATGTATTATGCAAGTGAAAAGTTCTTAGTTTTTAAGAACAATGAGGAATGACTTCAAGCGCTTTGATCTCAATCAATTATTTAAGTCCAGGGCCTGTGCATGGATAGATAGATAGATAGATAGATAGATAGATAGATAGATAGATAGATAGATAGATAGATCTTGATGCGAGCTTTCAAACGCGCTACATTCATTACAAATCTATCTATCTATCTATCTATCTATCTATCTATCTATCTATCTATCTATCTATCTATCTACCTACCTACCTACCTACCTACCAACCTACCTACATACAGCGTCAATTTGCAAAGCCGCTAATCATGAGGCCCGCGAGACTCAAACAAGCATAAAGGATATGTTTCATGCCCTTCACACCTTAACATCCTGTGTTTATGCCGCACCAACTGGCACGCAAAGCTAGGAAAATTCCAAGTTACATAGGACCCACATACTGCACAAGCGATGAGGATCGGAGTAAGCTGAGGACGGAGCGCTTGAAGTCATGGCTTGTTTGTCCTTAAGGCCCATTCTACACCACCCAGATTTCCGGGTCGTTCTGGTGTAAAAGTGGAAACACACAGGCCAGGCTTTTCAGGAAGCAAAGCCAGAAAGTGGCACCAGAAACCCGGAATTCTGGGTGGTATAGAATGACTCTAAGAACTAGAAAACTTCTCACAGGGTATGTAGGGATTTGCTGCTGCTGTGTAATGGATGCTTCAACAACCGCAGCGCTAGTATATGTATATGTATATGTATATGTATATGTATATGCATATGCCTACGTATATGCATATGAATATTCATATGTATATGCATATATA
>WBZZ01000366.1:50000-52500 GCA_019918135.1 Paulinella micropora
ATATACATATATATGTATATGTACATATATATATATAAATATAATATATGTATATATATACATTTTTATACATATATGTATATATACATACATATATATGTATATATATATATACGCCTAGTGGGTTTGTGGCCATTTGGCAGCGCGCTCTGGATGCATTTGTTAAATTATATATATATATAGATATATATATATATATACGCCTAATGGGTTCGTGGCCGTTTGGAAGCGCGCTCTGGATGCATCTACTAAATGATATATATTTTAATGTAAGCATATATAATACAGGTGCGGACATTGGGAGAGCATCACAGAAAAGCATGGCCCAGAAATTACCCTGGTAATTACTCTTAATGTGGTTAGCTTCCCGGGGAAATTGCCCACGTAGCCGGCTACGTGGACTATTTCCCCGGGATGCTAACCACATTAAGAGTAATTACCAGGGTAATTTCTCGGCCATGCTTTTCTATGCATGCATGTTCAGACAAGCATGCGCGCAGCAACAAGTACAACAATTACGAAAACAAGTACAACAACAGCAGCAACAGCAGCAGCAACAACAACAACAACATGAAGATAGATAGTCAGACCTGCCGCCTCTGCTGACTGGCCAGTGGTGGCCACCGGGCCGGCGTATAATAACTTAGATAGATAGATAGATAAATAGATAGATAGATAGATAGATAGATAGATAGATAGATAGACAGATAGTGAGACCTGCGGCCTCTGCTGACTGGCCAGTGGTGGCCACCGGGCCGGCGCATAATAACATAGATAGATAGATAGATAGATAGATAGATAGATAGATAGATAGATAGATAGATAGATAGATAGATAGATAGACAGATAGTCAGACCTGCGGCCTCTGCTGACTGGCCAGTGGTGGCCACCGGGCCGGCGTATAATAACACAGATGGATAGATGGATAGATAGATATATAGATAGATGAATAGATAGATAGATAGATAGATAGATAGATAGATAGATAGATAGATAGATAGTCAGATCTGCTACCTCTGCTGACTGGCCAGTGGCCACCGGGCCGGCGTACAATAGATAGATAGATAGATAGATAGATAGATAGATAGATAGATAGATAGATAGATAGATGAGATGTCGCAAAGGAATGTAGTCCTTGCAAAGGAACGCAGTTTCACATCAAACAATAATTTGTGTACTGTGCATGTGTCCGGGATGGGAATCACGGGTAGACTGTGTTCTGGAAAAAGAAGAGGAGGAAGGACGTTGAAGAAAAAGGCAATCTAGGAATGGAGAGTGGGAGGATAAGGAAGAAGAGAAAGAAAAGGAAGCCGTTAGTCCAAGTGTTTTGAGCACCGTAAGCTACAGATAGATAGATAGATAGATAGATAGATAGATAGATAGATAGATAGATAGATAGATAGATAGATAGATAGTCAGATCTGCTACCTCTGCTGACTGGCCAGTGGCCACCGGGCCGGCGTACAATAGATAGATAGATGGATAGATAGATAGATAGATAGATAGATAGATAGATAGATAGATAGATAGATAGATAGATAGATAGATAGATAGATAGTCCGACCTGCCACCTCTGCTGACTGGCCAGTGGTAGTCACCGGGCCGGCGTGTATACCCCCCTCAGGTTGTGCTTGTTCCCCTTCTATGCCAATCAGCCAAAGTTGAATGTATGAAGGTATGATTACATAGATAGTGTTTAATCTATGGGCAGGGCATAGCTTTCAAAGCTATAAGCCTCCAATACTACCCCCGGACATGTATGGTTAGATAGATAGATAGATAGATAGATAGATAGATAGATAGATAGATAGATAGATAGATAGATAGATAGTTGGATAGGTGGATATTATTACGGACAGGCTTACTATCTATTGTATATCTCTTTAAAATACATACATGCATGGATATGTAAGATAGAAAGAGAGACCACGCGTGAGAGATGCTTTGCTTCTGCTGCCTTTACCTAACAATCACATACGTCTAGGTAAATTCGTACACACACATACAGATATAAACACACGTATGTGATTGTTAGTCTATTCGTACACACATACAGATATAAACACATGTATGTTATTGTTAGGTAAATTCGTACACACACATACAGATATAAACACACGTATGTGATTATTAGGTAAATTCGCACACACATAGAGATATAAATAGACGTATACGTCTATTTATATCTCTATGTTTGTACGAATTTACCTAATAATCACATATGTGTGTTTATATCTGTATGATACGTCTATTTATATCTCTATGTGTGTACGAATTTACCTAATAATCACATACGTGTGTTTATATCTGTATGTGTGTGTACGAATTTACCTAACAATCACATACGTCTATTTCTGTCTCTATGTGTGTACGAATTTACCTAATAATCACATACGTGTGTTTATATCTGTATGTGTGTGTACGAATTTACCTAACAATCACATACGTCTATTTATATCTGTATGTGTGTACGAATTTACCTAATAATCACATACGTGTG